>SWKW01000092.1:0-135042 GCA_011058865.1 Didymella keratinophila | reverse complement strand
CTGAAGAGACGCCTGCTGAAGAGACGCCTGCTGAAGAGACGCCTGCTGAAGAGACGCCTGCTGAAGAGACGCCTGCTGAAGAGACGCCTGCTGAAGAGACGCCTGCTGCGGAAGGATCCGCACCTCAAGAACCCGCTGAAGCACCTCAGCCTGAGGAACCTCCGGCCGAGGAACCGCCCGTGGAAGAGAAGGTTGCTGGACCCGACCCTGAACCTGAACCAGAGCCGCCCCAGGAGCCACCAGCAGAAGACCCTCCTGCCGAGCAACCGCCTGCTGAGGAAGTTCCTCAAGCCCCAGTGCCTGCGGAAGAACCCGCAGTCGAGGAGAAAGTTGCTGAGCCTGACCCCGAGCCAGCTGCAGATCCTCCAGCAAGTGAGCCCACTGAAGACTCTCAGCCTGAACCCGAACCCGAGCCTGCCGAAGAGACACCTGTCGTTCAGCGCTCTGTCGAGACTGATGAACTAGCGGCCGAACTTGCGGTTGAGCCTGCTGAAAGACCTCAGCCTCAAGGTGAACCTGACCCTGTCAATGATCTCATAGACATGTATGCTGAGCCCGATTCAGAGGAACCGTCTGTGGAAAAAACGGTCGCTGGTCCCGAACCTGAACCGTGGCCTGAGCCGCCGCTGGAGGCAGTCAAGCCAGAACCCGAACCTGAAGCTCAACCTGAGCCCGCACCTGAAGAAGCAGCTTCTGAACCCGAAGCATCACCAGAGCCAGCCCCAGAGGCTGCCAAGCCAGAGCCGGCCCCAGAAGCCCCACCTGAGGAACAACCGGAGGTGGTACAGCGATCTGCAGAACCGGAAGCTCCGTAAGTCTTGCGGCACAATTGAGCTCAAAGATATTCTGACTGTCTCCAGCCCACCGGAACCAGAACCAAAGCCTGAGCCTGAGAAGGAAGCTCCGTAAGCGCGCTAGCATGATAGATGTTGAAAGTATACTGACTATCTCCAGCCCGCCGCCAGCCTCTGTCACATCGGTGAAGCCTCGAAAGCGAGACGCATGGCGCAGCAAGTTGGCTGCTGGTGGCAATGCTAAACAGCGATTGCTCTTAGCCACAGCGCCGAAGGAGACGAAACCCCTCGTGGCGGCACTGCAACAGGAGAAGGCCAAGGGCATGGATATCAAGCCAATGATTGACAGTATGTTGGCCACGATTGCATCGTAGCTGGGGTGGTAAACTGAGACGCACCGCCATTGATACCCCTTCCTAGCAAGTCAGTCCTACTTCGAAGCCTATGCAAGTTCTCATGTTTACACAACTTGCTTCTACTGTCTACTAAGTACCCATGCACCCACCAAACACATCCCTGGAGCCATACTCTGGGCTCTGGAGATAACAGCAGAATTGTCGTGATCAATAGGGAGACTATCAGCCCTCAAAGATTTCAAGAATTGGGTCAAAATTTCATTTTGTCGTTACTATGCATGTATACACTGCCCATGTTACTGTCGGGCATTCTCATCATCATCGATGGTCATGATATTATAGTCGAGTCCCAACCGACAGCTTACAGCTGGGGTGTCTCCTTCCTTTCGCCAATGGTGTTCAGGAAAGCGGTATGAACGTGCTCAGTCAGATCACTGGCCTGCAGCGAACGACCCTTCTCCTTGAAAGCCAACCTCGAGCATTCCCTTGTGATAACGCTTCCACCGTAGGCGGCCAGAGCCAAGGTCTCGCTTCGCTCCATGCTGTTATCGTGATCCCAGATCTTGTTGTGGTATGCCGCGCGGTATGCCAACAGTGTGGCCAAGCTACCTGTAAGAGTATCACCCTGACCACCAGAGCGCTTCAAGCCTCCCTCGCCCTCAGACACGAGAGTGTGGTCGCCGTTGGAGATATAGTCCTTGGATCCCTTCTGGATGATCGTGACACCGCCGAAGGCCTTGGACAGCTTGCTGCACAGCTCCGCCGGGTCGCCCTCGTTGACATCGACACCCTTCGCCTTGGCCAGGCGCCCGAACTCGACCACATTGGGCGTCAGAATGCACTCCTTGCAACCATCGACCAGCTCTGGCCGTGTCTGCGCGAGGAACAGACCGTCTGCGTCCAACACGAAGGGAATGCCTTGCTTCCTTGCTTCTTCGATCACTTTCGCGCATGTGTCTTGCATCAGCTTGTCACGACCCAATCCGGGCCCGATCACGATGACGTGTAGCCGTGACAGCATACCGACGACTTCGGCGGATACCGAGTCGGCGGACTCAGACTGGGCGACGTTCTTCTCCTGACGCATGATGGGGTGGACCATGAGATTGGGGGAGTATGTCTTGATTACGGCGGCGGCGCCGGGCTCGCAGATGACGTGCGACTGAGACATGTTAGTTGAAAGCTTGTTGGACAGGACAGGTGGGGGTTACCATGTCGCAGCCCAACTTTGCGCTGGCCATGGCGGAGAAGTAGGGTGCGCCTGTGTAGTCTTCGCTGCCGCCGATGACGCCTACACGACCGAGTTGGCCTGAGATAGATGTCAGCGTTGCTCCGGCAGAGTTTAAAGGGAGCGAAATTACCCTTGTGGAAGCTCTCAAGCATGGGCGGAACCATATTGTACACCTTCTTCAGAAGGTCTTTCCTTGCTACGGACGCCATTGTGAAGGTTTGTGAAGTAATTGCGGAAGCTGAAAAGCTGGGTATCAATCAGAGGATGTCAGAAATCAAATTGAAAATTTCGAATGCTTGGGGTTGTGTGGACGGAGCATCGCTGCGAGGGAGCGGTTTTGTCAAACGGTGATGCTCGAGTATGAGGTCATGATGATCCATGAGGAAGCTGCGAGGCGGGACGGGAAATGTGGGGAAGCTGTACGCGACGCGCCGCTGACATCTTGCTTGCGAGAACACCAACACTTCGGGTCCAGATTCAGACATCATGGTCTTTGCGCATGGGAGATGGACGGTACATGGTTTTTGAGATACTCTCGTGCAAGTACGACCAGCCCAATTAATTGCGGAATGCCTCAACCCAATCTCACCAACGCGGCGTGCGTGTACGCTTTGGCCTCCTCCAACAATCGTTTTCAAGTCCTCTCGTATTGATCTTGGTTTGACGGTGTGCTCACGGCTCAGCTCATTCTGTGCTTAAGTCTTGGTCCATCCTTCTGACGTGAAAACCCACGTATCGGTTCTGTCCTTCGTAATGGTGACGCTGACGTTCTGAGCAGCTCATTCACCTTGCTCGAGTTCACGACGCACCGCATGTACTGCCTCGTTGTCAGTATAGTTATCGATGACAATTGACTCGAGGTCTTTCAGCTCTCTCAATCCGTCCAATTTGCGTGGACAAACAAGACATGGAAGACCTTCGATGTTCCAGATATCACCCATGAGCAACTTTATCTGCACAAATCGGACGTGCCGGAGGCCCTCGTGGCATGCCATGAAACGAGGGCTGAAACACCAGGCGGTATCTCCAGCGAACGTATTCGGGGCGAAGTGCTTCCTATCGTTTCGTGCCGAATCTGGCGGCAAGTGTAGTGCAAGGCGGCTTCTCTGATGTGCCAGTCTCATTCTGGCGTGCCAGGGCGAAGATCCTGGAGATAAATTGCGTGGCCACCGAGTGCAGGTTGTAGGTCTTGTCGCGCAGTGTGGGTGGGAGGCGCAGTAGAGGCGAGCGTTGCTGATTACGGTGGGTGCTGTCAGTGTTAGCTTACTGCTGCGGCGGTTTCTTCAGTCTTGGAAGCGCGTTCATGTCCTGATCAGACTTCATATTGGCCGAAAATTGACTTGAGTAACGTGCAGTGCGAGGTGTGAGAGGTTTTAGGAGACGTGAGAGAGTTCAGAGTCAGCCGACACACTAGTGTGCTTTGCATTGTGGGCCAAAGTGAAGGCAGGGTCACAAAGGCGGTACACCGGCGACGCACAAACTCCAGATACCGCCACCGCGTTGTTACAGCTTCGTTAACCCCTGTGTGCGTTTAATCTGCATACAGTCCTTATGGCTCCAATATTTTGCTCAGTTCCATCTCGAGCCGCGCTTGAGAGTGAAGCTGACTGTAGTCTGGCAGCCCTCCTTGAACGCCTGCCTGAACTCGACCAAAAACTTCTGTTTGATTTCTTCGGGGAGGTGATCTGGCATGGAAATGGCGATGTGCTTGAGGAGTTTCTGACCCCTAAATATCTCCACCCTACCGATCATGCTCTTTCCGACCTTGCAATTTAATGGCTGTATCTCGGTTCCTTTGATGTACTTCAAATCGGGCTGATGGGCGAGGTTGACAGGATGGAGCAAGCATTCGTCACAACCGCTGAAAGTTTGACCGAGTAGGCAAGACGAGGACCTATCTCCGAGCGAATTTGATGACAGGTTAGGCGCAAGGAGGCCTCCTTCATGCGAAAGAAACGACTGTCGGTTCATCCCTCGTTTCCGCGGTAGTTAATTTTGGTGGTGTCTGCACCGACAGCGTATCCGTAGATCTTGTTGTGCAGTTCAGCAGGCACGCGCAAGAGCGGTGAGTGCTGCTGGTTGTAGCGGGTGCTTTGACGGTCAGTCCTTTGCTTCGTTCATATAGAACAGAGGCACCTACATGGAGTCTGGTATCTGATCCATACTGAACGGTGGTGAAGTGCGCGGGGTAGATGGAACCTAGAATTGTAAGGGCTGTGCGGTTGTGCCGAGTCGTTTAAGGGTCTTTCTAATTTGAAGTAAAGGCAAGTGGCTGCGACACAAGGCAAATTACGAACGAAGATGACAACACAAGATGTTGATACGGTACACAGACTTGCATTTGACTTCACAGCCGGCGTGAGACTACTTGCTGCCGGTGTCATGAATTGCATTCGGCACAGCACGTTCGATGCTTTCTGGCAACTCCTCTTGGATCTTCTGGGGTACGATAGAGGCCTGACCTCCGTCTTTGGCGTGACTCCGCGCGGCCTCAGGGTTGGAATCGGCCGCTGTGTTGTCAGTCTGTGTTGAACGTCAGTGATTTACACACAACACTTTACTTGCTGTGAAGGCTTACGCTTTTCCCCTCAACGCCAGCAATGTGACCAGGTGCCCGTCCCTGCTGAGCGTTAGTTTGAAGCTCCAGCGATTCGCAGCTCTTGATGCGCCCACCTGGGCCATGTTCTCTTTCTTGCCCTGGGGTGCTTCTTGCTGGGCCTTGTTGGGGACGTCTGCGTCAGCGGTAGGCATGTTGAGTAATCGTGGGGATATCGTCAATGAGCGTGCTCAAATGAATCAGAAAGAGGAACCTATCGATCTGATATGTCGTGGCTGCTTGTCTTCGTGCAGACCGTAAAGTACAGAAGTCTTGACCATTGCGTCACAACAACGTGCGTGCTGGCTCCAGCACGTCGTGACTTTTGGCAAAAGTAAGACGCCTCGGACTTTCGCATTCTGTAGGTGCAACGGCATTCAATCTATCGCTCGCTTATGTTATATATTCCTCGACCTGATGCTGGGGTCCCGGCGTGCGTGTGTGATCATGGAAGGTGCAGGGTAAAGTTCCACTAGCGTCATACTAGCCGCGTAGCTTCATGGACGAGAGAAGGCGCAACTGATGCGTCGATGTGCATTGCAATTACTCCTTCTTGTTCGTACGAACTATACTGTTCGTTTCACTCGCACTCCTGTCTTCTCTGCAATGTCGTAGATTGCGCCAATCACCCTATCCACATCCTTGCTCTTGAGAGGTATGCGGTGCGCGCCTTCCCACTCTACCAGCCTCGTAGAGTCTTTGGAACAATACTCATGAAGCAGTTTTCTGTGCAAATGCAACCCTTCATCGGCCATTCCATGCACATGCAGCGTAGGAATTCTCAATAATGTGTCGTCTTCCACCTCTTTGCAGAATTGAAACCCCTCTGATAAGTCGCCAGCGCCCACCAAAGCCGGACTGGTCAAAACATATGGGTTCAGGTTGCTGAGCGGCGCGCGACCTGCAAGCAAGATCCCAAATCTCCAGTGCAGATCAGGGATCTCTGTGAAACCAGCCTCAACACTTCGTCCTTCTCTTCCCGCTTTCGCCTCTCTCGCTTGCTGTTCGAGCAGTATGCTCGCGGACAGCTTTGCGCCCTGGCTGAAACCCATCAACCCTACCCACTCTCCTGTGGCTCCCTCCCGATTGTCATCTTCCATCGTGGTCCGTATAGCATACCCCATCTCTTCTATGCAGCTCTCGGCATCAATCTCGGCATGCTCTGGAAGCCATCTAAGCCACCGACGAAAAGGCGCATATGAACCGTAGACGTCGACGACCGCCTCATGCGGATCGCAGAAGAAGGGTGCGTCTGCCCATACGAGACGAAAGGAATGCTGCAGGTGCCGAATGAGTGATCGCGATTGGGCTTCGAAGATGGCTGCGTTGACGCCGCCGCCATGTAGGCAGAGTATACGGGGTAGCGCTTTTGTGTCTAGTTTTGTCGTAGGAATTTTGGACACCACCGGTAGGTCTTTTGAAGGCATCTTGAGATCGTTTTTGTCGAGACCGGACTTGAGAAATGATCGGAACTGGTGATAAAGCCACAATAGGAACGAGGTAGATATAGTTCGTCGTACAGTACGGAAATGTTTGTGAGAGGAAGAATAGGCTCGAAGAACGAGACAGGCGCGTGCTGTCACCCAAGAATAGGACACCAGTGTCGCATCTCCGATCTGACCGCTATCATCTTTCGGAGGTCCGAAACTATCACGTCGAGGCGGTCATCGATCACTCGTACAACTAATCAAGGTACGTTACAGGCCCCAATGTAGGAAATTGGCGTCGGTAGAGCGGACTGAGAGTGCAAGGGATTATATACTCTCTGTGAGCTCATTGTATGTTGGTCTCAACCGCAGCGTTCTCTGTGGTGCTGGATTGATGTTCTTCTGGTCGAAGTCGAGTTCAAGCGTGGGGAGCCGATGAAACGATCAGCATGGAACCGCAGTTTGAGGCTGCAAGGCTGCTGAGTCAGGCGTCACCGGTCTGTGTTCAACGCTACAAGAACAGGGGTGCATGGTTCCTGGTGAGAGGATGAGCTTGTTGCGCGATGATGGCTGCGTGAACAGAGGTGGAGGTGTTGCCAACAAGTCGAGGTCTTCGATCTGATGGATCATATCTAATCTGATCCTTCCAAAAGAACCTCGGCAAGTACTCCTCTCGCTCCTCACGACTCTCCAACGACCAAAGCAACATCAAGATGTGTTCCTTTTCCAGAACGAGCTTACGCTCTCATCATATCTTTACCGCAGGACGATATCAAGCGCTGTGCAACAATGCCAGAAGTACCAGTGATCATCGGTGTGGGCGACGTCAAAAACCGCAACGTCAACAATGCGAAAGAGCCAGTGACACTCATGCTCGAAGCCATCGAAATCGCCCTCAAAGACGCTTCGTCGAAGTCCTTGTCGGATTTGAAGTCATCAATCGACAGTATAGACGTCGTCAAAACTTGGACGTGGCCATACCCTGATCTTCCTGGCTTGTTGGCTGAAGAGCTCGGTGTACAAGACAGCATCAAGTGGAAGCACTATTCTGAGCATGGTGGCAACCAGCCAGGAAAGCTTTTCGACGAAGCTGCGAAGCGAATCGCCAAAAGAGAATGCAAGGTCGCAGTCATCACTGGTGGTGAAGCTCTCGCATCGTGTGCGTCATAATCTCGCCCACAACAACCCATCCACGTCCACTGACAGATTCAGTATCTGCATGTGCAGCAGCTAAGAAGCTACCACCACCGGGATGGACTAAGCCTTCCTCAGCCGTAGACTCCGTCTTCACGCCTACCGGCCGGGACCTAGGAAACAGTACGATCTCCACCCTCTGGCAGACACTGAGTACTCACGCCTCCACAGACCTTGGCGCAATCCACCAAATCGGCGCTCCAATCCACATTTATCCCTTGTACGAGAACGCGTTTCGCGCGCACCGTGGCCAAAGTCTGAAAGCAAATAACGAAGAGAGCGCAACCCTCTACGCAGAATTCAGCGCCATCGCGAGCACGCAAGACTACGCATGGAGCCAAGGCCAACAGCACGACTCGAAAACCATCGGGACCATCAGCGCACGAAACAGGATGATATGCACTCCCTACCCACTGCTAATGAACGCATTCAATACAGTGAACCTCGCCGCGGCCGTAATCCTGACCTCGGCGTCTCAGGCAAAAGCCCTTGGGATCCCGCAATCGGAATGGATCTATCCGCTTGGGGGCGCAGGAACATCCGACGTGTCTGAGTTTTGGCTGCGTCGCGACTTCCACAGCGCGCCGTCGATCGAGCGCTCGCTGAGTGCCGCGCTGGACGTCGCCGAGACGGAAGTCGCGGAGCTCGATCTCATTGATATCTACTCGTGTTTTCCGATTGTGCCGAAGCTGGCTGCAACGGCGCTTGGTCTGTCTGTCCTTGGCGGCGAGAGGCCGCTGACGCTGCTGGGTGGGTTGACGAGCTTTGGCGGCGCGGGGAACAATTACAGTATGCATGCGCTGACTGAGATGACGCGGCAGTTGCGTTCAGGGAAAGGGAAGAAGGGACTTGTGTTGTGTAATGGTGGCGTGTTGAGTTATCAGCATGTTGTCGTACTTGGAACGGCGCCGAGGAGTTCAGAGTATCCGGTGAAGAAGGTCCTGCCTGAGGTACTGAGTGATCTGAAGGTGCCAGAGTTGGCAGAGTTGGCGCAAGGACAGTGCTTTGTTGAGGTACGAATTTTTGACAGTGAACTGGTGTGCCGACGCTTACTGATTCTTGACAGACGTACACCGTTGAATTCAATCGAGACGGAACCCCTTTGCGTGGTCATATCGTTGGGCGTCTGAAGAGAGATGGCAAGCGCTTCCTTGCAAACCACGGGGATGAGAGGACGTTAAGGCAGATGGCTGAAGGGGTAGGAGAGATTGTGGGTAAGTCTGGCTGGGTTTGGCAGGATGAGAAGAAGAATAGCAGAGGGTTGTTTGCATTCGATAAGCCCACAAGGCTATAGAAGTTGGCATATTATGGTTAAACTGAGTCGACTGAGTCATCACTGCATGCTCACACATGTTGTGTCGATGGTCATGATCTGAGGCTTCGTGGCACGCAGTTACAAAATGTAGTTGCTATAATGTACAGATCGAAACGAAATATCCTAAACGCCACTGAAATCAAGTTCTGCTACTTGCTAGGTCATACGACGTTAGTCGTGACGATGCTCGCTAAGTTCATCATGTCGTGTTATGTTATGTTCGGCCGTTATACATGCTCATGCGTCGTAGATGACTCCACAAATGCTTTCAGTGCGTCCACTGATATGCTTCATTAAAGAGATAAGACTTCAAAGGAAACGCCAACGCTGGTAGTCGGAATGATGGACAAGTGGGGGTAAAGAAAAAGCGCGCGTCTAGCAGGGTGAGCTCGGCCGAAGAACTAGTGCTCGTTGACCGAGAACTGTGTGTTCGTCTCCAGACTGGAGAGCGTAGAGTTGGTGTCCCAGGTGCCGTTGTCTGGGACGGTCTCAGCCACACTCTTCATGCTCTTCTCGCGTCGCAGCTCTCTGGAACCTCGGTCGGACCTCTCTGGTCGCTCAGATCGCTCAGATCGCTCAGACCGTTCAGATCGCTCGGGCTTCTCGGAGCGTTCGGAGCGTTCGGGCCTTCCGTGTTTCTCGGGGCTTTGCTTCCTTTGCTCCTTCAGCCACTTTTGATGGCTATCAGAGCGCATGGAGTCCTTCGAGGCTCTCTTGGCCTGCATTGCCTCCTTGAAGGCCTTTCCGTTCTGCATAGACATCGGGCTGTTAGGGTACAACGCCTTGACTCCAGCACTGCGGCTCTCGCACATGTAACGGGTCTTGAGGTCTGGCTTCTCGGTGCGCTCGGTGCGTTCGGACTTGCCAGACCGTTCGGTACGCTCACTACGTTCGCTCCTCAAAGTTCGATTGCTGAGCGCATATCCGCTCGTTCGTCGAAGGGTCTCTGGACGTGGCGTGATGTCAGGTAGTTCGTCCTCAGTGTTGCGAGTGCGCGTTGAGCGGCGACGTCTCAACGAGGGCTGGATCCGATGAGATTGCAGGGACTCGATTTCATCAATAGCCTCGAACAGAGGAGATGCGGGACGTTCTGGGGTACTGGAACGAGAGTGTGGTGGAGAGTGAGGCGGTGTAGGTGGCTCGTGTTCGAGGAACACGGGCAGCGTCTCACTGTCTGCCGGTGTGGGCTCAGGGAGCTCGTCTTCCTCCACTGCCTCAGGAATAGAAGCATGCTCTGCGAGCAGACGGCCCGTTTCTGTGAAGACCGACTCAGGCGGGGTCTTTGAAGTTTTTGAAGGAGCTTGCGTGAAAATGCTCTCGACAGGAGGCGGCATGCCGATGATGTTGCGAGGCGTCACAAAATCGATTGGTCCTGGCGGAGGTCGCTGATACGCTCTCACGGGCAGAGTTGCGGCCTCGTTGAGCGCAGCAATCGATGAGGGAGGCGGGGGCGGCGTTCTGCGCCTTCTTGGAGATCGGTCGGATCCCTCATGTGGAGATGGCGGCGGGGACTTGGTTCGAACCGATGTCGTCTTCTCAGACATAGCCGGTGTGGGTGGGAGAGGATTTCTGGGCGGAGGAACCATAGGCGGCGGAAACTTCCCAAATTCAGCATTCGTCGGAGAAGCAGTGGTGAAGGATGGCAAACCGGCTGATTTGAGCTCCTCCGCCCTTGTGGTGACGGGCTCTGCGTCGTCGTACAGGGCCATACCGTGATGATAGATGCAGCCCTCGTCGTTTTTCTCGCCGTTCGCGTGGAAGTTCTCGTGTTTTGGTTCGCGGTAGATGACAGGGAATAGCCGCAGCAAAAGCGTAGGCTGTCCATCGGAGGGATGCGTGGTGTCGGCAAGTGAACCTATCAAAGTGCCATCTGGCTTGTGAGTGCTGTCATATGCAGGCCAGAAATCTGGGCCTGTAAATTGGTGCTCCTCATCATAGAGAGCTGGCATTGTAGCCGTAATCATCTCACGCTCAAGGCGGGCAAAGCGCCAAGTCTCAGCAGCGAGTTTGACGATTCTCTTCACGGCGATCTTGATGCCTTCTTCTTCTCTCGGATCGGCAAAGTGCTTGATCGCGTTGACGATCTCTTCAACAACCGTGCCGGCTGCAGTGTTGATTCGCTGCTTTGCTCCGCTGCTTGTAAAGGCCGCGAGAAGAGTCTGCTGGCGCCAGATGGCCTCCTTCCTCGTACTCTTGTCTCGGATGTGGTGGCTCATTGACAAGAACAAGGAGTCAGCCTTGTCGTAGCGGCGACCCAAGCTGAATAAGAACGGCCCAAAAACACGGTAGGTGATCAACTTGGATACTGTGTGCGCGATGTAAGCAGCGCGGACTTGTCTAGAGGTTTCGCGTTAATTCTACTGATTCGATGGTCAGGGGATGTTGTGATACGTACCTCGAGGCTGGAGTGTCACCCAAGAAGGATGGTAGGTTGTGCGGTACCTGCGCCAGCTCTTCGTGAGGAGGGCGGACCGGAAGATGTTTGAAGTGGGTGGCGGCAAGGTCGATTATTTGCTTTTGTAGCTGCGAGAAGGACACCAAACTGATAACATGGTCAGCGAAGATTCGAAAATCAACAGAGCAGAAGCAGGGAAGGCAGATGTAAAGGAAGCAATTGCATTACGAAACACGAGGATAACTGTCTAACTCTACGATCGAGATGCAGTCCAGGCCGCCTGTCTTGCATGCCACGTGCGCTTGCTGGTGGGCAGGCGCAAATGACCCAAGACATTTGGCCCTCCTCAACACCCTAGAGATCCTCCAAATCAAATTGAACAGTCCAAATGTACTTACTAGTATGTGTCGCCCTTGCTTTTGATTTCTGCAATGTCTCCATAGCATTCCATCATTTTCTCCAATCTCGACTTTTCGGACTCGAGGTTGGCTGCGACGCTCTTGATGATCTCCTTCTCCTTCTGGCTCTCGGCCTTCAGCTCGTCGTACTTTCGGAGCAAGTCGTCCTTTTCACGGGCCAACTCTTCAGCTCTTCGGTTCGCCTCACTGTGAAGCTCGGCCCAAGCCCTGTCAGACTCTTCCTTGGCCTCCTGGTACTTAGCATCCAAAGCCTCGCGCTCTTCACTCCAGCCGCTCTGGAGGTTGTCGCTGTGCTCCTGGTGGCTCCTGATGAGAGCCTCACGCTCAGCCAGCCAGTTCTCACGGGCCTCTTCGTGCTCCCTCTGAGCATCACTGAGCTTTGTCTCAAGCTCGTCGCGCTCAGTGGTGAAGATGGCCTCACGTTCCTGCTGCTGTCGCTCGTGCTCTTCTCTCAGCTCCTCCTTCTCAGCAGCAAGTGCATCCACCTCTTCCTGTCTTCTTGTCTCTGCAAGCAGTTCCGCCTCCTTGAGCTTCTTGTCATATTGGATGGCAAGTGCAATCTTCTCAGCGTCGTGCCTGGTGGTCGCAGCTGCTTTCCACTCATCGAACTCCTTCTTCGCCTGCGCCTTCTCAGATGCATACATGGCTTCTAACTCTTTCACCTTGGTCTCCCAAGTCCTCGTAGATGCTTCCCACGCAAGCTTGGTATCCTCTGCTTCCCTCTTGTGCTTGTGGGTCTCAGCAATCTGCTCCCGAAGCTCTTTTACCTGCTCCTTGGCCTCAGCCGAATGTTTGTTCTCGATGTGAATGATCCTCTCTTTGAGATCATATATCTCCTCGTCCTTAGCCCTCAGCTTCTGTGAAAGTTGACCATGTACCTCTTTCTGTCTTGCAAGCGAGGCGTGCAGGTCAGGAATGGCCTGGGATATACGAGAGAAGATATCAGCTGTTTCACCGTCAAATGGAGAGCCGTTCTCTATAGCAGGCATGCCCATGCCATAGTCTCTAGAGCCCGAGGTGTCATGATGCTGGTGTGAACTGCCATTGGGGGGATACCCTGGTGGGTACTGGTTCCAGGTTTCTTGATACGGGGAGGAAGAGTTATGAGAGGAGGGGCCATAGGGATTGGGATTTGAATATCCCGGCTGACTCATGCCATAGCTATGTTGGTTTGGGTAGTAGGGTGGGGCGCCAGGCGGGTATCCATACCTTGGATGATACCCAGGAGGAGGCGGTGGAGGATTTGGATAGTGCTCGACTGGTACGCGCGAGGCGAAGCCGCTAGCACGGGGATGATGCGCTGGCGCTGCATGTGGTGGATAACGGGACCCACTACTGTCACGTGAGGAGACCAACGCCTCACCGCCTCGATCTCGTCGTCGGGAATGGACAAGGGCCGAATCAGAATCGTCATCATCATCGAAAGCAGGGACATGTCGCGTGCGAGCTCTCTCCACAGGTGGGCTGGGGGCTGGTGGTCTATCGTCAACGACCGAACGAACAGCCTTCGGAGGGGCTGGGGCTTCACGTAACCGTGGGGCCTCAGGAGCTCTGGACTTCGTCATCGCTGTGACCACGGAGTGAGGCGATCGCGGAGACTGTTTTGAAGCAACAGGGATTGGTTGACAGGTGTCATCTTCGGCGTTAGAGAGACCGGGGTCTGCAGCAGCTGCGGGAGCTGCAGGCGGCTCTGGCTCTGGTTCGGGACGAGGCGCAGGCGCTCGTGCAGTCTCGACAACTGGTGGCTCAACCGCCGCTGGAGGCTCGATGACAGGCTCCTGGGCGATCGATTCAGGCTCGACCGCTGGTTCGGGTACCGCCTTGTCTTCAGAGACCGGTAGCGGATCAGCCTCTGGTACCGATTCTTGGGGTGCTACAGTGGGTTCAACTGCTCAATGTGTAAGTCAACCTGGTCTTAAGGCTACAATATAGAGGCTGAACGTACCTGTGGGCTCTTCGACTGGCTGCTGCGCTACAGCGGCTACCGTTGGCACCCCCTGAACAGGAGCTGCTTCAACAACCTCGCTGACAGGTTCCGTAGCGGCGGCCTGCTTCTTCTTGTCTTTCTTGCTCTTCTTGCCTTTCTTCGGGAGTGAAGCCCAATCGTCCCCTGCAAGAGGATCTGAAGCTTCAGCAACCGCTGCTGGCGCTGGTGCTGCGGGTTCTGCAGGGACTTCTGCTACGGGTTCCACAGCTTGTGACTCTTCCAGTGACCCTTCAGCAACTGATGCCGGTCCAGTCGTTGCCGCTTCAACAACATCTGGGTGGCCATTGACTGCATCATGCGCGCCTTCTGGTGCAGCTGCATCCTGATGCTCAACGCTTTGCTCCGCTTCTGCTGGCACCTCCACAGCTGAGACAGGAGGCTCTTCGACTGGTGCACTGACAGCCTCGGTTTCATCCTCGGCTACAGGCGCAGGAGCGGCTTCTGGCTCAGCAGTAGATAGAGTCTCTTCTGCCGGCTCGGCGACATCGTTCGCAACTTCTTCAACTGGCTCGATCGGTTCCGGATCGGCTGCTGTCACCACCTCTTCTGCCTGTTTTGTGGTGCTCGCATCATCTACAATTTCCTCAGCAGGTGTAGCCTCTGCTTCTGTCGCTGATGCTGCGGTCGGTTCGGTCGCTACCTCGTCTTCCGGCGAGCTTGACTCGGCCAGCTCCTGCTCCTTAGACGGCGGAGCTTCTGGATCAGTCGCATCCTGAGTGGTCGGTTCAGGTGTGGGTCCGTCTACCGCGTCGTCGATCTTCGCCTCTGGTGCTTCTGTTGTTGAATCCGGTTGCTCGTCTGGTATTGTGTCGACTGCAGGTGCTTCTGGTGTCAAATTTAGGGGCTCGGTGACCTCTGGACCAGGCTCCTCGACTGCGGGTACAGGCGTAGGCTTGGGACTCGCTGGTGCAGATGTGATGTCGGCCTGCTTTTGCGTGTTCTTCTTGCCCTTCTTCTTTGCCATAATGGCAGTTGGGATGGCCCCTGTGTCTGAGTGTGGAGACCCCGAGCGCCGTGATCCTGGGGTAGTTATGTCTGCCTTGCACAAAACTCGGTAGTAAACGTCACAATTGTGAGGCTATGGGCTGCTTGCGTGGCACTCTGACGGGGGAACATGTAGACGGCCAGCGGATACGCGCATTAGGGGCTATATAAGAGATGATGCATGGTGAGGATCTGTGAGCCGTGCATGAAATGACTTGAGTTGGAAACGCATGACCATCCAATGGGGACGTATGCAGGGAGAGTGAGCTGGCAGCGTAGTCCGAGCCGAGTAATCTACGCGCCCCA
The DNA here is from genome assembly GCA_011058865.1 of Didymella keratinophila. Lineage (NCBI taxonomy): Eukaryota > Fungi > Ascomycota > Dothideomycetes > Pleosporales > Didymellaceae > Didymella > Didymella keratinophila. The sequence goes on along the minus strand of SWKW01000092.1, from coordinate 120,038 downwards.
GTCGAAGCATATTCGGCGTCTAAGAGCAGCATCACCAGCCTCGCAGGTGCGTGGGGCCTGTCTCGCCGCGGTACTCATATCATGCCTCTTACAATAGGCTACGCAGACAGCAACAGAGGATCTTAACATGCTGTGCTTGAATTGAAGAGGCTGGGATAGGATACGGACGGTACTATGACTGATTCGAAGCAGAGAGATCGATGGGTATGTGCTGTCCGTGCTTGAGGTGGACATCGGACCTCCTATGCAGGCAGGACGATGGTGCGTATGTGGTTGTCTGTGAGTGGTGCAACGTCAGCAGGCGTGCGAAGGCACCCGTTAGCCGCAGCAGCCTCAGGGAGCTGCATCATTAGTGAGCGGGTACATGCAAAGCGGCGGAGATGCGGTGTGTGGGTTTTGGATGCATCGCCAGCACATGCATGCAGTCGAGTTCCGCGCTAGGGACACTAGTGTCTAATCACGTGGCAAGGCGTTCTCACTTGTGGCCGGCGCGTTCGACAATTCTCCGCAATTCGAGGTTCGCGTCAAGCTCCCGCCAACGCTCCAACCACAGCCGTTCAAGCATGTCAACTTGCCGCGGACCACAGCTCAGTCCGCCCAAGTCGAGGCGGCATGGTGAAGCCACGCGCTGCACGCAAGCAGCCCATCGTTCTTTCCTCCGACGATGAGGGCCGTCCACCGCCTCCGAAGAGGCCCAAGAGGGGCGCACTAGCTGTTGCTTCCACTGATGTGCAGAGCAGCAGCAAGGCGGAGCCTGCTCGCGCGCAGTCGAAGCGTGCAGTGTCGCCGAAGCCGTCAGCGGCATTGAGCCAGAAGTCGCCCACTAAGTCTCCCGGGAAGCTGAAGCCGGTTCATAAGCCCATCACATCCTTCTTCCGCCCGGGCTCTGTTCCCCGTCCGCAGGCTGTGCAGCCTTCACCGACACCGAGCCCCGAGAAGCGCGCCACACCGCTGGAAGATATCGACGACATCCTCGCATCCTCTGACGATGATCGACACACCCAGCCACCAGCTGCTCTGCCCGTGCGCAAGCGCAAGAGTGTGACAGCTCTCAGTGCTTCAGATGCCAGCAGCTGCCCCAAGGGCAGCCAGAAATTCCTCCGCACCGCGAGCGGTGCCCGTAGTACGCCCCCGCCACCGCAGCCAGCTCTCAAGGAAGCAGTAGATGGACGGCCATGGACAGAAAAGTACGGGCCTTTGTCGCTCGATGAGCTCGCAGTACACAAGAAGAAGGTGTCAGATGTACGCACATGGCTCGAAGACGTCTACAGCGGCCAGCAGAGGAAACGCCTTCTCTTGCTCAAGGGCCCCGCGGGCAGCGGCAAGACGACCACCATGGCTCTGCTCTCCAAAGAGCTGGGCGTTCACATGCATGAGTGGAAGAACCCCGTCAGCTCCATGACAGGGTCTGAGGGCGCAGTGTCTGCGACCGCACAGTTTGAGGACTTCGTAGGACGAGCTGGCGCATTTGGTAGCCTTACCTTCGACCGACCCCAACAAGCCAAACCCCAAGTTTCATCAAGCACTGACAGTAGACAAAAGCAACTCGTCCTTGTAGAGGAGTTTCCCAATACATTCGCTCGTGCGTCTCCTGCCCTACAAGCTTTTCGATCATCTGTTCTCAAATTCCTCGCTGCCACCACTCCCTCAGCTACTGCCTTCTTCGCCCGACAGGCCGGCTCTGACATACCCGTCACACCCATCGTCATGATCATCTCTGAGACACTGCTGTCTACAAATACGGCCGCCGCCGATAGCTTCACTGCTCACCGTCTGCTCGGCCCTGAGATTCTGACCCACCCAGGGGTATCAGTCGTCGAATTCAACCCAATCGCGCCCACATACATGACAAAGGCGCTGGACCTCATCGTGGTCAAGGAAGCGCGCAAGTCGGCACGCAGGAGTACTGTTGGGCCTCAAGTCATACAAAGGCTCGCGGAGCTTGGAGACATACGCAGCGCTGTGTCCTCCCTTGAGTTCCTCTGCGTGCGTGGAGACGAGTCGGACGGATGGGGCGCAAAGGTCAACTTTTCGAAAAAGAAGGGTGCTAAAGACGTACCCATCACAAAGATGGAACGGGAGTCACTGGAGTTGGTGACCCGACGAGAAAGTACTCTCGGCATCTTCCACGCTGTTGGAAGGGTTGTATATAACAAGCGCCTACCGGAAGATACAAGAAATCCTGTACCTCAACCACCGCATTCGTTTCCTGAACGGCGCCGCCCGAAGGCCTCGGAGGTCAACTTGGACACTCTCATCGATGAGCTCGGCACCGATACTCATACATTCACGGCGGCATTGCATGAAAACTACGTGCTCTCGTGTGGAGGCGCAGATAGCGAGGAAACGATGGATTCGGTCGACGGCTGCATCGAAGCTTTGTCTGATGCTGACCTGCTATCACCTGATCGGTTTGGTGCGGGTTCTGGGCGACGGAATCTGCAAGGCACAAGCGCAGACAATCTGCGTCAAGACGAGATGTGCTTTCAAACAAGCGTCCGCGGACTCCTATACAACCTACCACATCCTGTGAAGCGCATGGCGCCGCCCCCTGGGGTCATGGGCATCAAAGCCAAAGGGCAAGGAGCCGCACCACCCAAAAGCGGCAGCGCATTCGTCATGTACTATCCCGCCTCGCTGCGGATCTGGAAACAGCAAGAAGAAACCAACGACCTCCTCGAGATGTGGATCTCGCGAGCTCAGCGCGGCGACCTCCTCTCCACAGGCACAGCGTCGTTCAGACCAGCAGTCCCAAGCGGCGGCGTCGAATCCTGGACCCGCAACACACCGATATCACCTCACACACCAACCTCGCCCACCCAACAAACCGACGCCCCGCGCCCAACACTCTTCGGCAGTGGCGGCTCAGCACGTGTCGAAATGCTCCTTGAGCGCCTACCGTACCTGACCACCATCCTGCGCAGGTCCCGCATACCCTCGCCCTCCACCGCCGCTGCGATCCGCGACATCCAGAGAATCACCGCCTTCCACGGATCAGCGGGCAGCAAGGGCGGGACAGAGGAGGATGGCGAGGAGACGCTGGAGCAGCAGGGCGGCGAGCAGGAGCAATGGGCGACGGACAAGGACACGCCTGCGACGCCGCGGAAGAAGAAGGGCGTGAGGTTCGTTGAGAGCAGGGAGGAGGAGAGCGCGATTGCGGGGTTGTCGGCGAGGGGGGCGAGTCTGGTATTGGACGATGATGATATCGAGGACTAAGATGTACCAATGCTCAAGGGATAGGAGTCGTCCATCGTGGCAGGTTTTAGCTTTTAGGCCACACAGCACGACAAGTGCTGTACGCAGCGTCATGATCAGACAGTCTGCAAGAAGCACGTACTGGTGACACCAAGGACACAGGAACAACCATCGATCTTGAGTCTTGATTCGCTTGCGCTATGCCAACGCTCTGGGTATCCCAAGTGAACTGTAAATGCAAAGCACATGTCCAACGCTGAACGCCTATCACAAAGAATTTCCATACACACGACTCGTGTAATCACGCCTCCAGGTCTCCCTGTCTATCGCCCCGCGCTCCCATGCACATACATCACCCCGAGTCTTCCTCCCCACTCGAGAAATACCCCTGATCAATCCTCAAAATCCACTCAATCTTCTCCCTCTCATTCTTCGCCCGAAACACATACGTATTCGTCTTGGCAAAGACGGCAAAAATCGTATCCTTCTGCTGCGGCGTCACCCCGTCTGACACATTCCTCGTATGTCCCCTCGCAGCACCATTATTCTGCCCCGTATTCATAAGTCGCGAGAGCTCAGGGCTGTGGTTCACGCGCGCATTCGTCAGGTTGATGGCGTTCAGCTCGTCGCCGTCGACAGAGTACACGTGCAGGTACGGACGGCGGAACTCGACGTAGCGGCGGATCCAGCGGGTGTTTGTCGGGTCGGGGGTGAGCAGGAAGCTGGCCTTGAGGAGGTTGGGGTTCTTGCCGACGAAGCGGACGGTGGCGGTGAGACTGGGTTTGGGCGCGGGCGAGGTGCCGCGGGAGGGGGCGAAAGCGGCGCCTGCGGAGGGGGGCTCGAGGTTGGAGGGGGAGAGAATGATGGATTCGGGCGCGCGGTGGCTGGTCCAGAGCTTCAGTGTTTTCTCGATGAGGGCTTTTTGGTTGTCGGAGAGATCTTGGGAGGGGCGAGAGGCAGTAGATGCTGAGGGCTGAGCTATGCTGAGCGTCTTCGGGCTCAACACTGTACGTGCAAGCTCGATTTCAGCGATGCGGCGCCGCCGCCGCTCCACGCCAATGTAATCTTTCACGAGCGAGACGCCGCGCGGTGTCCAGTCTGCAAGGTCTTCCTCGCCCTTGACGTAGTCTTCGCGTGTATTCATGCGCCACAAGTCCGTGGCGCGCTTGACAGAGGTCGGGCGGATGGCTACGTTGAAGATGCCGACTGTTGAGTGAACGACCTTGACTTGGTTCCAAAGATTGGAAATAGAGAAGAGCGAGGTCTGACGGATGTAGGCGCGATTGCGGATTTGCATGTTGAGGTCCAGGGAGAAGACCATTGGTTCGTCGAGTTTCGCAGATGTCACGTTGAAGAGCAAATTGGCTTGCACACGGTACTTGTCTTGCGTGGCGCGGTCGAGAAGGAGGGAGCCGTGGGCTGTACTGTCCCAGCGTCCGATGAACTTGACGTTCGTAGTGCCGTCAGCGTTGTCCTTGACGGTTGGTGGCGCGGTCAAGTCGATAGGAACTTCGCGGACCGGAGAATCGATCCCAGGAGCATTGCCAGATGCGTCGATCAGCCGAATGCGGCCCATGCGCATAGAGGTAACGTTCTGCCACTGCAGGACGTCACCACAAGTGTGTGTAAGGTTTACAACGACGCGCCTCGCCAGACCTTGATGAAGCTGATATACTCCAGCGTCAAGAACGCTACTTTGAGTCACTTCGACGGGCTGGTACGTTCCATCATCCGTAATCTCTTGGATCTGAATGCGCGAGAAGATGTCGTAGGTGTCCTCAGTGTAGAACTCAGATTCTGCAATCCGCGCAGCACGACGTTTAGGTTTTCGCTGAGGGGCCTGGTCTCGCATGTCGTCCCAACTTAGGAGCTTGTCGAGGTGCATCGATGTAACTCGTGCGAAGACAGCCACGCGCAGAAAGGTGTCTGTAGGACTTGGGTATGGTATGCTCATGCTGTGGAAGGTCTGGAAGCGGATAGGTCCTTCATCGAACTTGTTCATGAACATGGTGCTCGTCGCGCCTCCCTCTTTTGAAAGAGTGGGCAGGTACAGCAAAGCATGAACGTCAGTCCCTTCTCGCTCGGGAAATCCAACAAGCTCGTGTAGTGTCACACTGAAATTGAGTGTGGTTGTCGGAGCTTCCGCTGAGGATGGTTCGACTGACAGATGGATGATGCCTATTGGGTTGGCGGTATATGGCGAGATGACGTCGAGCTTCATATCTCGTACTCTTGACTCGAAGACAGCAGCAAGAGGGACATCGACGTCGCCGATGCGAGAGAATTCGGGCATGCAGGGGTCTGAGAAAGGACTTTCTGGGTTGAAGTGTTGCATGTACTCGGGCCTGTTCATGTACTGATGCATCTGGTGCATTCGCCGTACACGTTGGCGCAGCTTCTGCAGGGACCACAGATGTATCACTTCGTGCTTGAAGTCAATCACACGTACGCCAATACACGGTTTCGGTGTGTCGTCCAGATCGTCGTCGTCCTCCTCTCCTGTATCGGCAAGGTTGATGAGATCGTAGGTCGAAGGCACAGTCTGACCGACATCGACGACGCAAAACTGGAAAACGACATTCTTGTCCATCTGCTGGCTCATGACCTGCGCTTCCTTCAGGGTGGCAGCGTTCTGCAGGATCGTCTCAGCCATCGTGACATACTTTCGTTTCCGCCAGTGCTGGAAGGCTGTTCGCGCACGCGCAAGTTGCTGCTCGTTCAGTCCTTCTGACGCAGGTGCGGGATCGCTCTCTGGCTCAGGTTCCGGCTCGACACCGAGCTTCCTCAATTGACGCTCGAACGTCTCTTTCTGTGCTCTGAGCTTTGTCTCCATCTCCTCTTTGGCAGCGCGCAATTGCGCCAGTTCAACCTTAGCGTCCTCGTCCGCCTTTAGCTTGGCCGAGTAATCCTCCTTCTGCTTATCTAGCTTATCTTGCATGTCACTCTTCATTTCCCGCATCTTCTCACTGTCCTCGTACTGCGGTGTGGACGGCGAGGTTAGCATTGTATCTAGCGAGAAGTTGTCAATAGTCCCATTGGACGCATACTTCTCACGTATGGGGTATGATGATGTCGACTCCATATCTTCGTCTTGCTCGAAGAGACGATTCGCGTTGCCAGCCTTGCGGTTGTCACGTTGCCTTTGCAAACCATCGATAATGGCGTCGAATTCATCGTCCGGCAGGTTTTCAAGACGCTTTTCCGGTCCTAGCCATGCAGCGAGAGCTTCTCTCCGTGCAAACGAGAACTCGGACTCCTTCCCGCGCTGCCAAAACGCGGGCGAAGATGCTCTTGGGCTGTCCGGGTCGAATTCAGAGTTAGCAAGGCTGATGGTGCTGTGTGTTCTGTCGTGTCCAGGCCGTGGTGCAGGTGAGGGAGTATTGAGCTGACTTGCATGTACAGAATGCCGCAGTAGGCTCTTGCCAATCTCTGCCCGCTCGGCTCTTACTTCCCCTGGATTATTGAAGCGGAAGATGTGGAAGTCGCCAAGGATGATGCGGTGGCCGCTTCTCAGCTGCGTTGGCTTGTCGATTCGAAGTCCGTTCACCATGATGCTCGCGCCTTCCTGGGGAACCACAGTGACGGTGCCGTCACCGTTCTCAAGGTCGCAATGATGCGCAAGTATTTGCGAACCATTCAGACGAATTGTCGCGGTCTGATCCTTGGTATCGGAGTTGCCCACAGACGTTGTTCCAGGCTTGAGGTTGTAGATGAGGCACTCATTCATAAGCGCATCGTCACTGAGATTGACCAAATGAGGCATGTTTTTCGGAGTGGAAAGTCCAACAAATCCCTTCTCGATGCTGATACCGAGCTCTTCCAAAGCAGCCTCTCGCTCCTTGTGAATCTCCTCAGTCTTTTGAAGCTTTTCTTCCCATGTCTGATTCAGGTCCTTGTACAGCTTCTCAGACTGGTTCAGTTTCTCCACGATCTCAGCTTTGGAGACCTTCTTCTCGGTCCCATCCGCTTCGGTGATTGTGACGATCTGCTGCTCCAGTGGCGTACCCGGTGCGTACTGCTCTGCGACCATCCCACCGCCGCCGCCTCCGCCGCCCCCGCTGAGTTGTGACCGAAGCTTTGCCAATTCCTCATTGAGTTCACGGATCATGCGCGCATTTGGGTCTTCGTTGACGACGGCATGGTTCTTGATGCGTTTCGCGGAGTCTGCGTATCGAAGTGTGGAGAGGGTCTCGTCAAAGTTGATGTCGGCGGGCGAAATGGCAGCGACCATGGCTGTCATGCTGTTTCCTCCTAACGAATCCTTCAGCAGCCACGTCAAGACCGAGTCTCGATATGGCACCTGGACTTTCTTTTTCCCTCCCGTGGACTGATCTGCCAGCGCGGCAATTACACGACCCAGTGTTGACAGCGATCTGTTGATCTCCGCACCTTCCTTCAATCGCGCGCCCGTCGCACCCGTAGACTGCGCTCTTTCTGATCCTGCCAAATCGACCAGGCTGATCTTCGCGACCCTCTCTCCGCTCAAGCCGGCTTGTGCATCGTGGCGCTTTTGTGTGAGGGTTACGGTGAAGACGGCGTGAGATCGGGAGGATGTTTCGTTCATGTTCGTCGCGGCAACAGTTCGAGCTTTGTTTCCCTCGTCCATCAGGTTCTCGATATCTGGGAACGACTGGACCACCAGCTTCGCCAAGTCTTCAACGTATGGACCGGTCGAAGGGTGCTCTCGAACCCTGAGGTTGCCCTTATTCGAGGGATTTAGGAGATCGCGGACGCGTTCATTGTAAATCTCCAGGTACGAAACTTCGACGGTACAGCTCAAGTTTTGGTCCTTTTGCATCTCGTTGATTCTTTCGAACATGTCTTGACAGATCTTGGGGATGATTCCGTACTCTGTTCCGTAACCCATCATGGAGTACGACTTTCCTGAGCCCGTCTGACCGTACGCAAAAATACAGTTGTTGTAACCCTGGAAGGCATTGTCCAGCAACGGCTTGCCCAGGTCCTCGTGCAGGTTGTCCTGGCCGGCGTAGTTGGGCGCATCGCGGTCGAAGGACCAGTATGAGCGGTCAAAGGCGAACGTCTTGGTGCCTTCGGCGGCGGCTTTGGCGGCTTTTCCTTGGACAGCCACATTCGTCGGTGGTCTGAGGATCGTCTGGTCGCCCTTCATCTCCACGATGCATTGGGCATTGCGCTGCTTCTCTGGGCCCTGTCAGCACCGGCAGCGATTGCAGAAGCTGTCTCGTCGTACCTCGCCCGTTGAAGGGCCTACACCTCACCACGACCTTGATGTTGCCGCCGCCTGACGCCATGGTGTAGCCGGATTATTGTTTTGGCGTATGCCAATTACGTATAGTCCAAGATTACGGGGTGCTGTGTAAAGGAGCGAACGCCAGTCGAGGCAGAGATTATGCGGCGGTCATGTGTGGGACATGGACATGCGGAACATGCGCAGTGGGAAGATGCGTGAAGACGGTACCCCAGTCGTAAGGAGGCGGTCAGTTGTGGAGCATCGACGGTTGTTATGGTCGAGTCGCGGCAACTAACAACTAATCTGCGTACGCGCGAGCATCCTGGTCGGACCCTGCTTGGCGCTGTCATTGCATTGCTCGTGAAACTTTTGGGCAACGGCGGGACGAACCATCCAGGACGTCGCATACATCAAAGCGATATCCGAACACAAGGAATGGCCGACGACATGTTCGCGCCGCCCGTGAACCGCGCCATGAAGGTGCTGGACCGCAGCTTCTTCCAGAAAACAGTCCCCGCATCCGCCGCGAGAATCTTCAAGCCGCAGGACATTGCGCGCTGCCGCAAGGAGCTGCAGCTCAGCCGGGACACGCTGCCCAACAACCGCATCCAGCCCGTGCGACCGGATCCCGACGCAGAGCGCGCGCAGAAGGGCGGGAAGTGCCTCGTCCTGAAGCCGGAGATCGTGCACGACGGTAGATATCCCCCCACGCGACCAGTAAGTTGAGGCTGAGTCTGAACCAGGCAGATCGCACGACCTGGAGCCCTAAGCTGCGCGACCTCGAGCAGGACGGCACGCTGGGCGTCATCCCGTACCAGCTGCACCTCGACTACGACTACTTCACCTACTCGGAGATCACGTCGGCCACGATCCCGCCGCCCGAGAAGAAGAACGACGACGAGATCCCCCAGGGCTTCACCCTCGCCGGCCATGTCGCCCACCTCAACCTGCGCGAGCGCTACTGGCCGTACAAGCACCTGATCGCCACCGTGCTGGCCGACAAGAACCCCATGGTCAAGACTGTCATCAACAAGCTCGACACGGTGGGCGCCGAGAACGCCTTCCGCACCTTCCAGTACGAGGTCCTCGTCGGCGAAGACGACCTCAACGTCGAAGTGCACGAGCAGGGCTGCACCTTCAAGTTCGACTTCGCCAAGGTCTACTGGAACACGCGCCTGCACACCGAGCACGAGCGGGTCGTCTCTCTCTTCGCCGAGGGCGACGCCGTATGCGACGTAACCGCCGGTGTAGGTCCATTTGCCGTGCCAGCAGGCAAGAAGAAAGTCTTCGTCTGGGCCAACGACCTCAACCCCTCGAGCTATGCGAGTCTGGCGGGCAACATCGCGCTCAACAAAGTCGACTCGTACGTGCGCGCCTTCAACACCGACGGCACAGAATTCATCCGCACCGCTTCACACGAGTTGCTGAAAACCCAGTACGCCGTCGACATCATGCCCAAGACCAAGTTCTCGCGCTCCAACCCCCCGAAGACAAAACCACAGCCCCTGAAGACCCTAACGCAACCCCGCTTCTTCGCACACTACGTCATGAACCTCCCCGCTTCCGGCATAAACTTCGTCTCGTCCTTCGTCGGGCTGTATGCCAACGTGCCCGGCGTCCCAGCCGCGGAGATCAGGGACCTGTTCAAAGACCGCAAGATGCCGCTGGTGCACGTGCACTGCTTCAGCACCAAGAGCGACGACAACGTGCGCGAGAAGGAGGAGATATGCGAGGAGCTGAGTCGGCAGATGGGGTACACGATTACGCCTGACATGGACGAGGTGGACATCTATGATGTGCGCGATGTGGCGCCGAAGAAGAGGATGTTCTGCGCCACGTTTAGATTGCCGGAGGAGGTTGCGTTCCGGAAGGTTAAAATAGAAAAACGCGGTTAGACAAAAGGTAGATGATTTGGAAAAGCAATGAATGGATACCCGTAGCTTCTATCTCTACATGGTATGCTGCTTTGCCCTGTTGGCTGTCATGTTCTTTCGTACGTTTTTTTCCTGATCATCACGCTGCATGCAGAGCATCACAGGTCCATAAGCATCTCGTCATCAACGCCGTCGCCGAAGTCCTCCTCGGTCTTGACGACGTGCTCGAGCGAGTCTTGTTTCGCCTCATCGCCACCAAGATCGACGAAATGCTCGAAGTCGAAATCCTCGTCGAAGTCATCGATGTCGACTACAGCATTGTCGCCTGCAGTGCCACCCTTGGGACCAGCAACAACGGCGCTGCTGGTTTCCCTCGTACGCACAGAGAGTCCAGCTTCGTCACTAGTCAGGCCTCGAGTTGGCAAAGGTTTGCTGCCGTAAGCAGGAGCATTTTGACCTTCGCCGCTATTCCTGCCATTAGGGCCTGGAATCTCGTCGACATGTACAACTGCACGCTCGCTAGCGGCCTCTGCTTCTTGCTCGCGCAGGTCGAGAAACCGCTGGATGCCCTCGTGCAGCGCGCCTCTGATCTCGACATCTCGCCGCTCAAACACTTCGGCTAGCAAGTCATCGATCTTGATGACCCACTGCATGATCTTACGCTCGTTGATGGGAGTCATGAAGGTATAAAAGGCACCTGTGCTGTCGTAGCCCCGGTCGAGGGTGTTGGCGCTCATGTCGAGTTTGCGGGCTTGCTTGGTGATGGATGAGACGCTTCCTGTGATGTCCAGAGTCAGGTTGTGGATCTCGAAGCCGCGGGGTATGAAATTCAATGGGAGAGTGGAGGACTTGGTGCGGTGAAGACCGCCGTCTGTTGTACGGCGACGGCGGTGGGAGGATGTGGATCGCGCCGCTGGCACAGAGGCATTGCGCGAAGGTCGATTCGTGCGGATTGGACTCGAGCTTGGAGCTGGAGATGCGATCTGGTGGAGCTGGAAAAGTGTATCCATTTCCTGGGCGGTGTTCGTGGAGCGCTGAAATGAGTCGGCAGAACGTGGTCTGCGAGGTGAAACCGCATTTGTATCCCCATGCTCTGCGTACTCGAGGAGTTGATCACCAATGTGCTGCGGGCGTGAAGCTCGAGATTGTAGAGACGAAGCAACATCAGCCGGGGCGCGTCGCGAGCCGCCGAAGAAGTCACGGATGTCAGTGTTGTTTTCTGAGGTCAATCTGGTCTCAATCAGACGTTCGGCTGCTGGAAGTACCAATGATCTCTGCGAGCTGAACGTGTCGTCATTTGGGAAAAGAGGTACTGCTTGCTGACGAAGTCGCTTTCGCGGACGATTGGCTTTGGGAGCACTACGCATGCTCTGACCAAACCAGGCATCCTCTGACACTGAAGTTGGTGGTGTGTATGGCTTATTCTTGAACGGGTTTGGAGCTCGAGGCTTACGTCGTGGCGGCTCTGGACGATCGATTGAAGACGCTCTGATAGAAGTCTGAGGCGCTGGCTGCACGAATGCAGGGGACATGCGCTCTTCGAATGATGGCAGACCAAGAGCACGCTGAGTCCTTGGGCCCGAGCGGGGAGTGACTGCAGAAGGGTCAACTGACGTAGGGGCAGGCAGTCGTCGTATGCTCTGCTGCAACTCATCAGCGAGCTGGTTGCTGACACCATTGCCTTGTGATGCGGTTTGAGGTATCAGAGGTTCAACAAGCGTGTGACGGGGCGTGGCTCCAGGTGATGGAGTGTGAGGTGCTGTGAATGCGTCACTCGAGCTCTTTGCTGGACTAAGTAACTGTCCATTGTTGACCGGCTTCTTGGGCTTGATAGGCGCGTTCATGCGGGCGATAGTCCACGGGTTAGAGATCGCTGCGTCAAGTCGACCGCTCTCTTCCTCAGGCATGTCGGGCACATTCTCTTGCGGAAAGTTAAGGTCTTCCTCGTCAATGCCGTACATACTTGACCTCCATCGGGGCGACTGGCTTTGCACGGCTGGGTCAGGTATCATTGTGCCCTCTACAGGTATATCCTCGTGTATCGATGCAGGAATATGCGTTCGTGGTGATGACTTCGGTACTTTGGGCGTCTGATCTGTTTGCGTGTTTGCTACGCCCTCGATTTCTCTGTCTGGATCTGCAACGTCTATGTTCTCTGGATAGTAAGAGACCAGCAGTCTATCGAATGTCGTCAAGACGAAGTTCTCATCAGCAAAGATGACATCGTCTTTCGCCGGCTCGATGTTCGGGTCGTAGCTGTCGACTGGGCAGATGATGTTCAGGCAGAAGAACGGGTCTTTGACATTTGCGAGTGTTGGGTTGGCCTTGCGAAGCCGATCTCTGACAGCCACGGCGATCTTCTTGAGAGTACCTCGAGTAGAAGACACTGGTCGGGAGTCGACGGCTATGAAAGCGCCGTGGTTTGCAATCTTCGACCCAATCGCAGTGGGCTTTGGCAAGAAAGCATGCACTTCAAACCCATTCATCTCGAGTGTAGTCCAGTCACACTGCAGCGCACACTCTTTGCCGACGATCTTGAGCGCGGCGTCTTCGACATTGGCGTTGGCTTTTGTTGCATATACGAAGTCGCCTTTGTTGTTCTTCGCCTTCAAAATGTGCAATCTGAAGCGAACGGCTGGTCTTGCAAGTGCATAAGCTTGCAACAGACGCCGGATCTTCGCGAGGCACTTTGCGCCTCCTTTGAAAGCCAAGTCCTTTCGCACTTTGGCGGTCTCCAGTAGCTTCGTGACTTTGACTGTAGTGCCGACCGGGTGGGAATCGCGCTCAGTCCTACGCCACTGTCAGTACTGACTTACGTCTACCTCTGAGACGATGAACCCACGCTGTGAGCTCGCCATTGCGCTGATACGTCAGCTTCACAGCTACTGGTTCACCCTCCACGCGAGTTGTGATGGATATTGTACCGCTCATGTCGGCGATGCTCGCAAGAGCCTCACCGCGAAAGCCGAGCCACTTGCCGCCTACTTCTTTTAGATCGTGGAAGTCCCTGATCTTGCTGGTGCAGTAGCGACGGCAAGCAAGCGTTCTGTCCTCATTCGGGATGCCATGACCGTCATCTTTGACCTGTATGGAGTCGATCGTATTAGCAGCGATGTCGACGAAAACGCTCTTCGCACGTGCATCGAGGGCATTGTCGATTAGCTCTTTGACGACTGAGCTGGGGTCAGTGAGCAGTTGGTGCGAGCCTATCTGGCGTACTGTCGTTGGTGGAAGCGGGGCAATGCCCTTTGGCATACCGCCTTCTGCATCGTCTGCCATGTCTATTGCAGCAGGCCACTCGTACGGTACAGCATCAGGCAGCGCGGAGGCGAAGTGTGGTGAGACTTGTCAGTGGAAGGAGCGCCACAACATCGTGCCTTCCTTCTCTGCCTGTCCAGCAGCCCGAGCATGCGGGTCGACCAGACGAGCGGCGATTATCATTATAGGACTGTTTCTTCCGCTGATCCTGACTTGTGGTGTCATTGCTGCGACTCTCCCGCGTATCTCAGAAGAGATGGATGAGGCTGTAGACACAAAGCGGAAAATCAACCACCTTGAAGTTGGGGATGCTTTTAATTTAGCCAATCAGAGCGATGCCGCTCCGTCATCCGGAAACTACGAACTTCTGGAGGCTGCACAATGAGTCGGCTCCATCTCTCCAACAACAACTTCTCTGCTAGAGATTAGCGAGTACTGTTTGCCTTGCTTTCGAATACCTCCAGGCGTGGTATCGACGTGGTTGCGCGACATCTGTAGCCTGTATCTAGAGGTAGTCCCACTTCTTCGTCGAGGATCAAATTCACGTGTGCCTGACGCCGCAATACCCGTTGCCGTATGTGCTGGTGTTTCTTTCTGGAGAACTTGCTGACTTTGAGCCCTAGGCTGGCGATTGTGACAACCATGTCTTACGTTACAGAAGCTCAACGTTGGCGAGCATTGGCGACCCGTGACCCCAACGCCAACGGACACTTCTTCTACTCGGTAAAGTCGACGCAAATCTACTGCAGACCGACCTGTCCTGCAAGACTCGCGCGGAGAGCAAATATCAGTTTCCAAAAGACCATCGCAGAAGCAGAAGCTTTAGGTTTCAGAGCGTGCAAGCGGTGCAGACCAAATGTGGAGAATGAGGATCCGCAAGATAAGGCCGTCGCAAAAGCAATGGGCTTCATAGAAGAGGCGGCGAGAAAGGGTGAAGCGAAGAACCTGAAGCTGCATGACCTGGCAAAGAAAGTTGGCCTGACTCCGAGGTACTTCCACAAGATCTTCAAGGACAAAACCGGCACAACGCCTCGAGAGTACACGAACATCGTCGCAGCTCAACACAGTAGCTCGAGCCCAACGACTGCTTCCGAGGCGAGTCCCGCTCAAGTTGAGAACTTCGACTGGGACTCATTCGATATCTCGGAGCTCAACTCGTACCAGTTCGACTCGAACCTAACGTTGGGCGACGACATCATGGTGCAAGCAGCACAGATCACAGCAGCCGGCTTCGGGGATGTGTTGATAGAGGAAGTGCCAATGGAGACGTGGGCAGGTTCACCAGAGTCTATTCCTTCAGACGCCGACTCCACGCTGTCCCTTGAGCAGCTGTTGGGCTTCAGTGGGCTGGACGCTGGCCTGGTCGACTTGGGGCAACACCGAACCACGAAGCAGGTAGCCTTGGACCCAGCATTCGACTTCGATCTTAACATGGCAATGCTTCTCCAAAATGACCTGACCAACATCAATTTTACACTGAACATGGGTCATGATTTCGACATGTCGAGCATTGCAGATGCACCAGGCTTCATGAGCTGACCGTTGCTGAGCTGGCGGCTTGCTACGCTTCACGGCAACGAGACAGGTTCAGCTTCGATCGTATGTAGATAATGACATGTATTCTTCTACTTTTGCTGTATATCCGCCACCGTACTTGCGTTGCCCACGTTTCGTATGCGAACGAAGAGCATGACCCGTTCTCGACCGTCACTTCAGTGGTGGGTGGAGGTGTTCGTTGCACAGAGATCGTGCGCATCGGTACGAAGAACCATGAGTATTCAAGTCGTTGCGCCGGTCGTTCACTTCTGTTGTCGCAAAGTCAGCGCATGCAACAGCCACATTTGTACAACATGTGTGACAGTATTCGCTCTCAGCGACCGATTTATAAGCAGCGGCGGCGTAACATATGTCGATGCTAGCCACACCTTTTCCGGCTCTTCCTATAGATTGATATGGTCTGATGTATCTCATCTTCTAGCGTGGGAGGGGTGTCGAAAGGGAAATCGGACATACCACTGGAAGCACGGAAGCTGCACGGCACCTGTTCGTTAGTGAACAGGGCTCGTATGTATTGCGAAAAGGTAGACTTCGTCACACGAGTGGCGACGCGCGCGCACCAGGCGCATTATCTCGTGCTGTCGAGCTGGCGGAGCTTCATGAGAAAAGTTGGACGAGGCCCACGCGAACGCCAAGCGTCTAAGCCTAACAAGCTTTAGTTCCATATCTCATGATCTATCTGAGCAGCGAACAACTTTTTAGTCAAGGACTCAATACGATTTTACATTACTATTCTAATCTGTTGTTTAATCGAAGTCTGGCATCAGAATGTAGGGTCGTCCTCGCTGATCGGTAGCAGATCACCCTTGCCCTAGCATCGATTGTGTTAGCACATCTCATCGATCGCTGACTGAACCCGGGGTGGTCTTACCTTGAACACCTCAACGATGTCCGCTTGCTCGCTCAACATGAAGCGGCTTGCCTGGTTGCCTACGTCGGCCAGTTTCCTCCACTTTTCCAGGTTCTCCTTGTGCCTCTTGTCTCCATGCGCGACCTCGGCCTGCTTCCAATGGCCCTCCGAGAAACTGATCAAGGTAGTAATCTTTTTCTGTGGGATATCGTAGACAGCAGAAACTACAGTGCCGGTCTCTTCGAGCCAGTTGATCTGCCAGAGTTCACCGGGGCGGATGCACTGATAGGTTGCGCGTTGGTAGTTTATCCTCCCAGCCATAGGTCCACCGTGAATAGCATAGACCACGCGGTCATTCGAGAAGCACCATAGCTCGTAGCGCCATTTCTCTGGGTTCCCGTCGCTGTCTTGCGCGTCGTAGTCGTAGATGAGATGGGTGTCCTTGATGTCCTTGTCGAACGATGAGTGCAGAGGCGTGTTGGTTAGGAAGTCTGGGAGCTTGTCACCTGGTGCCATTGTTGCGGATCGCTATCTCTTTTGAGAGAGTTTGTGAAGTGGCTTCTTCTCTTCTGCGGTTGGCGGACGCTCAAATACGTTCTGCTTCGTCCTTAATGCGGCACTACCGGAAACATGACGTAGCACATTACGATATACGAGCGCCAGATCGAAGAAGATGCATCTTCCTGAAAACTTTGTTTGCTCTAGATCTGGGTTTCGGTTGTCCTATTCGGTACTTCTTCAACTCTGAATCAGCACCTAGTGCTGTTCGTGAAGGTCAGATCATGCCTCCAAAAACGTTAAACGCTCTACCCTGCATCACGCATCCGAGCGCAATCATGCGATCCAATACAACAACAGAGACGTTGCACAACATTAGCGGTAAGCTGGTTTGGCACACAGTTCGGCGAGGTACAGGTACAGTGCACCACTGCGAAACGTGCTGCTCGTTACAAGGCGCCGCGGAAACGGCCATACCGAACCTTCCAATGTTCGTTTGTCTGCTGGGACAGGAGACCACATGCCTGGCCGGAGGTTGTACTCGTTGTTAGCTCCGGCTTCGAATAAATCCGTCAGGAGGTGACCCATCGATGATGATAAGAGGCCCAAGGCAAGGCAGCAATTATTACACGAAGACAAATGCAGGTGGAGGAATGATCCTGGAAAGTGCGCGTTGTCAGCTTCGTGGAACTTCAGTCGGGATGACTCGCCGACCAACATGGTTGGTTGTTGCTATGGAGGACTTCTGCAATTTACGTGCTCCTGCCACTTCCTGATCGAGACTGTACTCAAAGCAGCGCCTCAGGTCGACGCAGCCACTGACCTGAGGTGAGCCTCCAGCCGGCTCGCTCGCCCTTGTCATCAAAGGCCCCACCTGCCGCTAGTACTCCCGCCGCTTTGGTTCACCTGGATCAGCCTTGTGAGGTGTCTGCGCAGTTGATGACTTGCTGTTGAGTTGTCTCATTAATGTCATCTTTCACCATCGCACTTTGAGGGGCCGAGAGCACGAGATAGGTTGAGCTTTGTGGGAGCTGATGTCGCCAGCTGGAGGTGCGCTTCAAACCACAAGCGCCGCCCAATCTGCTCTCAGCGCCGCCGACACCGCAGAGGCGTTTGTCCCTGCGCGCGAAGCGCTATACATCTCGAGAGATCGCGCAAAATGTATCGCTCTGCTCCAGAAAGGACGCTTTGTGCCCTGAGCGGACAACAAGAGCTAAGGGAGGCACCAAGTGGTGCAAACGGTGCCCAGGTGATTGGTGATAACAAAGCCAGCTCATTGGGAGTCGTCCATCGCCGAGCTCAAGCCCAGAAAGAACTGGTACGCGTAAGACCATTCGGCATGGTCCTGCAAGCTGGGGCCGACTAACCGAGAGAAAGGGCGGAATGCGTGTGTTCCAAGAGGGACTGCATGTCGTTTTGTAGCAGGCGGCCACGCTGAGGAACTCACACAGGTCACCGGTAACGCCGCCTTCCAGCGGTCAGGACACTATTGCATGGGCTCCGCCGAGCGGAAGTGGCTGTCTTAACGCTCAGTTACATTGAGTTGTTGCTGTATCCAGCTAGTTTCGCGAACCCCATGCCACCGCAACTTGATCTTGACCCCGGCCCGGTCATGCAGCGTTACGCAGGACAGGCCGACAGGGGTCAGCGGGGACACCATGGCACTCTAGCGCTCCCATCTCACGGGTCGTCCAGCTCTTTATCAGCAATATCGTGCACTACACCTCAGCCTTCCGTCCTTCAGCCTCTTTGTGCCTGATCTCCTTCCTCCCAGCTTTGACGGCGTTTTGGACCAAGACATCTCTCGGCTTCTCGAACACCAATAACAAAGCATCTACAAACAACTTGACTTCTTGCTCACACTCGACAACTTGGATGCATTCAATCTACTACGCGCCCAACATGGGCAGAGACAATTTCATGTCCCATGAACGCTTAGAACTTTTACGCAGCTCCGCTTTCGAATCCGAGCACGCCTGGCAGTATGATATATCATACATGGAACATGAGGCAGCAGCAATGGCGCTCGAGCAAGAGATCGAACAATCGCTAGCAAGCATATCGCCAGATGAGAATTCAGACGAACAGATCCGGATTATCAAAACACAAATCACGATTCACCGTGAACGACAAAGGGCTTTGAGGCCACATCTGGAGAGTGGCAGTGGTGATTTTGATGGATGGGGAAATGAATGCACCTTCGTTCCAGCGCCGAACCATTGGGGCGCGAACGGAGATCTCGATGAAGAGAGCGAGACGTTGTCTTCGGTGCGTTGACATGGTCTATCAAGATGTGCACATGCTCTAACATATGTACAGGTACATAAGCTCCTCACATGGCAGTCATCATCGCCAATATCAGTTACGCCTCCATACTCACCGCTGTACGATGACCTCCCATCTCCAGACATTCCATATCACTCGATGCTGGATCCATACCAAGCACCAACAACCTTCCACCTTCACCGCACGCGTGAGTGGACTGGACTATCCGGCAGCCACAACTACGTCTACACAGCACGAGAGCAATCGGACAAGTATGCCATGTATATGCTTGAAGCAATGCACCGCGGCGACAACCAGATCACCTCTGCCGACTTCTTCAGGGTAGCCGAGTACCCTAAGACCTGCATCCACATACTGCTCTCGGGCATCGAGAAGCAGCGGCTATCTACCTCGTTCAAAGATGCTGCGTACAAATCACGTTGTATACATCTGGACGTCAAGGATGCATTCTCGCAGTCTGTGAAAGAATATCCAGATCGTCAGCAGAAGATTCCCTGGTCGCCACGGCGCTTCACCTACGGCGGTCGACGCTTCGTGTGGAAGTCTGGAGATTCCAAAGATGATTCAATGCCTGAAACACTATATGAATTCCGGAAAGACTGGGCGAAGCCAGGAAGTCGTACTGGAAAGCGCTGTGATGATGCCGAGACGATGACGCAGCTGGTGTGGGGGGAGAAGAAGAGGAGCGGGAAGGTCGACTCCTACACGATCCATTTCGCTGGCGGCATGGACCAAGTGTTCAGGGAGGTCCTTCTCGCTAGCCAGATGGCACGGCAGATCTGTCTGTTCACGGCGATGAACTGAGCAGTGATGACCACAAGAGACAGAGCTGGACTACTAAGATTTCTTACGACTTTACGATGTGTAACGACTAGAGGGGATAGACGAGATCCAAGATCCTTACATGGAGGCGTTTGTTAACCTCACGAGAGGTGGAAAGATACCCATACCACTTGCGTCCTTTTGGCCATGAGTGCTTCACATTATTGCTGGAATACCAATCGACAGGTCGATACTATATTATTTCATTCTGCTCCTCTCTACCCACTTCAGGACGTAACCCCTGTGAACTTTGAACTGGGAGCACCAGACGATTAATTGTCTCCAATTTGTCTTCGTTCTCAAAGTACCTTGAGGAGTAACGGCGGAACAAAAACACTTGACATGCTTAGTGAGCCCAATCACCAGTGACGTAATAGCCTCCGAAACCCCACCGGACGCACCACCTTGCTGCAACCTCATCGTCAGCCTTACAAACCGTGCAAGGTCATCTTCAACGTTGTGAGTTGTGCTTACTTTTGCATGTTTGCAACGGCCAGCCATTTGTGTTGCTGTCATTTTGCTCCTTCCGCACTAATTTCTCACTCAGCTCTCCACACTGCAACCCTAGCATAACGCCTACCGTTCTGTAGTGCCTCGTTCGACCCGACAGCTCGTCACTGCACCTCCAACCAAAAGCCACAACCGCCATACACCGCTTCCGTCGAAGTTACGGCTGCACGTCGAATCCAAGATCCACAACAGCCGAATTCGCATTCTGCACCTTCCTGATCTTGCAGCTACACACGCGCAAAGTATCTTACAGAAGACTTGCCGACGGACACATCGTCAGATACTGCAGCCATGATCTCTACCAAAAACGACAGACTTCGAGAGGTCGCGACTGGATTCTGCGCGGCGTTTCTCTCCCCTCCTTCGCCATCGGAGCTCCTCGAAAACTACTTCACCTCCAACAACCCCAGGATCACCGAGCATGGCCCAGAATGGGCTCGCGAGCGTCTTCCATTCCTTGCGAAGACCTTTTCGGGCAAGGGCGGTTGCGAGGAGTACTTCAAGCTGATGGGTGGGGCGCTGGAAGTGTCCTTGGACAAAGATGCCTTTCCAGATGCTAAGGGCTTTGTTGTAGATGCTGATGCAAATGCGGTGACTGTAGTAGGCAAGGGCCGCTTCACCAGCAGAAAGACCGGCAAGGGTTGGGACGAGCAGTTCATCCACAAGTTCAGCGAATTTGACGAGCACGGTAAGATTGGTCACTGGGAGATTTGGGCAGACCCATTGAGCGCGTGGGTTGCAGTCGGCGAGTGAACACTCCGCGCAAATTCAGCAGACGATGTACATCACGGCAGGAATAACAATGTGCCATCCTTTACAGTGTCCGACCATCATGTCCCCCTGACGCTGTGTTGTGCGCTCTCTCCGACCCCGCACCAATCATTACAGAGAAGCGGCTGCACCGAGGCTAATGATCAGTCGACACAGCTTACTCGAACAACGCCATCAACATGTAGTCTGTCAACTCCAGTTGCGTGTCTACAGGCGAAGGAACGTCAGCAAGAAAGAGCAAAGAGGATTGTCTTCACAACATGGCTTCCTCGAAGCAAACAGGGCGGCACGACCTCGACAACGCCAGGTTGGGCGGATACCTTCAACAGCACATCCCAGAGCTCAAGTTGCCTGTCACATCGACGAAGATCGGATATGGCCAGAGCAACCCAACCTACTTCATTGACGATGCCAACGAGACTCGATATATCTTGAGAAAGAAGCCTTCTGGAACGATCATATCTCCAGTTGCCCACCAGGTCGATCGAGAGTACAAAGTGCTCAAAGCACTTGGCAGTGTTGAAGACTTCCCTGTACCCAAAGTATACTGTCTTTGCATGGACTCGTCAGTGATTGGCACAGCGTTCTATGTACGCAGTCCCCTGTCGAATCCTCGTGAACAAGCTGCCTACTGATACTTACCAGGTTATGGAATTCATCAAAGGCCGCATCATTACTGACCCTAATCTTTCAACACTGCCTTCGACACAAAGACGTTCAGCCTGGTTCTCTATGATATCAACACTCGCCTGGCTGCACTCTATCGACCCCGACTCCATTGGGCTCTCCAACTTCGGCAAGAAAACGGATTTCTATGCACGCCACTGCAACACCTTCTCGCGGATCGAGGCACAACAAGCCAAAGTCAAAGACATTGAGACCGGCGCCGAGCTCGGGCGTGCGCATCCCAACTTCGATGAGATTATCGACTATATCCGCAAGAATGTTCCTTCAGATCGCATGAGCATCATCCACGGTGACTACAAGTTTGATAATCTGATCCTGCATCCCACAGAACCAAGAGTCATTGCCATTCTCGACTGGGAGCTGAGTACATTGGGGAACCCGATGATGGACGTCTGCTATGCCTGCGGTCCGTTCTGGAATCGCGCCCAGAAAGGCGGCGCGGTAAGAGACGATCAGGGTGGCGAGGTGTATTTGCCGGAGAACCAGAGGAAGAATGGAATGCCGAGTATGGATGAGTTGGTTGATGAGTATGCGAAGATTACGGGGTGGGATCCGAGAGAGGATCAGTGGGCAATTGCGAAGGTGTTCCATTTGATGAGGGTATGTTCACCATCAAACCCTCAGGAGTGATTTGCTAACGAGAGATGTAGGGAAGCACGATCAGTCACGGGATTCAGGCAAGAACGATCAGTGGGCAGGCGAGCAGCGAGTTCTCACACATCTACTTCGAGAACACGAAAAGAGGACTGGACACGGCACTTGCGATGGTCAGGTTAATGAAGGAGAAGGAGACGTCGAAGAGCAGCCTTTGAAGGCACCACTGTGCGGCCATTTTATTTGTGGGTAGTTGGAAAGCAAAACGAGAGGGGTATATCAGTCTTATGCCAAGGGAGACTCCATCACACACCAGTCACAACTGATGCTCAGCGTGACCCATCCTAGTCCACAACCTAGTTTTTGTAGCTAGGCGGCGCAGCCTCAAAGCCCGCCTGCCTCTCAGCCTTCCTCGCGCGCCTCCTCTCACGACGCTCCAACTCCTTCGCCACAGCCTTCGCCAGCTTCTTCCTCTCCTCACGCTCCCTCTCCTTGATAATCTGCTCCCTGCCCTTTCCAGACCACACAGCGCGGAACTCCTTGCGGAACTTCTGCTTGAAGGTGAGGGTCTTGTCGTTCTCCTCTTCGGCCTTCTTGGCGGCGTATTCCTCCTCATCGTCGGTGTCGAGGAAGTCGTCTTCGTCGTCGATGAGGGGGTCGGAGGACTCGGCGTTCACAGCCTTGAGGTTGTGCTCCTTTTCCCATTTCTTGGTGCGCGAATATGCGATGCAGCCCGTTGTAAAAAGGACTACACCGAGTGGGAATGTTACGAAGACGCCCATGACGACGATGAGGGCGAGAAGATCTTCGTCCATGGTGACTGTGATGTAGTTTTGAGGTTTGTTAAAAGTTGCTTGCGTGTTTTGCGTCAATTGTAGGGTGCGTGATGGAGGTGTTCCGGGGTAGAGAGCTTGTTGCCTGATATAGGAGGGAGGTGTCGCCACCGCTCAGGGACACAGTTGAGGGCCGTTGTTGCCGCGGCGTGGCGGTGCACACGCTGGATTACGTCATCTGCGGCGCTGTCACATGCTTCGTTCGACCTTATGAAATTCTAGACCATCAACATTGACTTGAGACCACGTTTGCAATTTGAAGAGCTCAGTGTGACAATTGAAGGTCGACAAGATACAGT
The DNA here is from genome assembly GCA_011058865.1 of Didymella keratinophila. Classification (NCBI taxonomy): domain Eukaryota; kingdom Fungi; phylum Ascomycota; class Dothideomycetes; order Pleosporales; family Didymellaceae; genus Didymella; species Didymella keratinophila. Next base: position 96,795 of record SWKW01000092.1, on the reverse strand, counting down.
AAAGCCGGCGGTTTGAGGACTCGAAGATCATCATCGTTATGCCTACTATTGCTCTTTCTGATCCGCGGTTCAAGTACTGCTTTAGTGCGCGTCCGACAAGAGCACCCATGGGACTCCTCTGACGGCGCGTTGCGGGTTGAGCGCTTCCAGGTGGAGCTGTTGACGTGAAATGGGCTATGCTGTGAAGGAAAGTGGACCAGATTCGGTCATGTCTGTTGGTCCTTACAATTGTTCCCAGACGACCAAGACTGCTTGGCTGTAGGCTTCCAAACAGTCAAGACTTCTCGTATACCGGCAGCAAACATCACCGGCATCGGAGGAGGGTTCGGGATTCTCCCTCCCGTTTGCTTCGAAACGTTTCGTTCACGTTGCCCAGAGGTTGCCATCTTCCACCAAGGCTACCAAGAGAGTGTTTGTGGCATTGCGAGCATTGAGTTGTCGGTTGAAGACAGTTCCATAGTTGTAGAGATTGTATCACAGGGAGACGCATAGCTGGGAAGGGCAACAAACGCTATAGTGCATTGGAAATTGGATCTCTATCATTGATCGACCGTTTGGACACGTGTAGCGTCTCATCAATCTATATGCAGTATGCAAAGCCCATGGTCTATGTGCCCTTCCTTTTTTGACGCCAGCGCTATGCAGAAAGCAGATACGTAGGGAAGGAAAGTGGTTAGATTACAGGATGGCCGTTGAGAAGAGCTTGAGAGCTTTTATGCCTAAGTACATGTGAGAAGCACTGGGCCTGCAGACGACTTGTGAGGAAACGAGGAGAGGGTTACAAGGGCGTAGGGGTATAAAAAGAGTGTCTGTTGCTTCTGCAGCGCGACGCTAGTTGGCTTGCTGAAAGAGCGAGGGAAAGGAAAATAAGAAATTCGGTGATCAATGTGGGATTGACGGGTCGGCAATCTGCTCTGGAAAGACAGTTGAATGGTGCAACTCGCAATTCAACCGGTGCGCTTGGGTATTGATCTAGTGATCTGCGACGTCCTCGTCCCTCATGGGATAAAGGATATCACCAACGATGACAGACTGCACGTGGTTGAACAGCACATAGAACCACATCGCGATAATGGCAATGGAAAGGCCGTTTCCTACGAACAGGATCGTTTCGTCTTTCAAGGCGTTTCCGATGGAAATCGTGGCAATGGCGAAACCAGAGTTAGGGAATACCATAGCCCACCAACCCAAGTGGAAGTAGACAGCCCAGGAATTAATGACCTAGTACATTGTTAGCAATGTATCAACGCGAATGGATCTTGGAGAAACTCACAGCGATGAGAGCGATCATGAAGAACCACATAGCGAGGACCCAGAGGAAGAGAGCAGCAACAATAGCCAAAGTGCGGATCACTTTGGCATCGATGAGGCCGTCGCCTTGGAGGTCGAAGTCATCTGGGAGCGCATTTGCCATACCTATGAACGCCAAGCAGGTGAAAGAGGGGGGACCAACTCCAATGAACATGGCTCCACGGTGCTCGCGGTCGGGATATCCGACCTGCATAAGTCGGCCAATGTAGTGAGCGTACATGAGAATGGCAACAGTGAATCCAAGGCCCTGGCATCCAAGGCCTGCAACAATGATGGGCATCCTAGCGCTTACAGGCTGGTTCGCTGCGATGACGGAAGCGATGGTTCCTGAAAGCATGATGGGGAAGATTGGCAACAGCCAAGAAGGCATGAAGCTCGTCAACTTGTATGTGTGAGAGCAGAAGAGGAAAGAGTATTGGAACGACGCCAAACAGAAGGCAAAGAAGGTGTAGAGCCAGAACGCAACAGACATGCTCGTGATAGCCCAAGCGCGGTTCGGGTGGTCCACTTCGTAAGCCTGGATGATGTACTTCTCTGTTCCCGTGATTATGGTAGCCACTGAGAGAAAAAATGGTCCAAGGAAAAGAGCCTCACGCTCGTGCGTGATAGAGGCCTTAAAAGCTCCAGGGAACTTGGTAAATCGCAGAATCATGGTTCCAGTGATGCCAGTGAAGAAGATCAGGTTGATGATATAAAAGACCGCGCCGATAGTGATCAAGCCAGGGAAAGGGTGCGGCTGGACAGAGATCAGTGTGGCAAGTCCACCCGTAGCCATGGTCAGGGTGTACCAGGCCCAGGTAAAGTGGCGAAGACGCTCACTGAATGTCAAGTATGGCTGATTTGGGTCCTTCCTGTGTGGTAGCTTCGAGTTGTGGTCCCAACCATGTCCATGGCCATGATCATCGTGCTTTTGCTTCTCGAGGTCTATTGAGGCAGAAGGCGTTGGCATGCTTGGAGGAGGCGGAGGCGGATCATTGAAGGGGTTCTCTGCCTCTTTGCTTTTGGAGTCGATGGGATAGCCATTGGCATCTACAGGACCTGTGAAGTAGATCTCACCACCTCCAGGCGGGTAAGGGCCCGCAGGTGTCTGGACCCAGGTGTTGGTCCGGGTGGTCTGTTGAGGCTGGGCAGGGTACTGGTCCGGTTGCTGTGTGTTTGTGGGTTGCTGGACGTTCATAGGAAGGTTGCGGTCATCGTGTGCTGGACTTTGGTTGTTGTAGCTGTTGTCAGGTTGATAGGCTTGCGGTGCGTACTGAGATGGTTGGGAGGGAGAGACTGGTCGAACTGAAGAGGGGAGACCGGTCTGCATAGGGTTGAGACCTGGGCGTGGATTGGACTGAGGACGGGAATAGCTTGGTCCATTGTTGTCGAAGTTGGGATTGAAGTTGTTATTGTCTTTGCTATCGAAGGTCAATCCCTCAGGCTGGAATCGAGAATCCATTTTGTGATTTTGATGAGAGAGGTGGCCTGCACCGTGAAAACTAACGAACGGAGACGCCTGTAGATAAAGAGAAAGACAATGACATGCAGAATAGTAAAGCAATAAATTAACTCAGCGCCGGGCCGTTAGGAAAGGAGATGGACGCGAAGTGCAGGAGGCGAAGTAATAACAAGTGGAGAGCAAGATCAACATGGGGGTATGGGCGTTCCCCAAGTCGATGTCGTTTCGAACCACGTACCACGATTGGCGCTAGACATTCATAGCGGTTAGCAAAGCGACTCTGAGCAGCGACGTAGGGGTGGATTGGGACCTTGACAAGCTTGGCTGAAGTGATGTGTTGCGTACTTGCTCCTGGTATCCACATCAAAGCGCCGAATAAGCTCTGTGACACAGTCAGTGCACGTGCATTTTTGATAGCAACCTAAGGTCGACTTCGCCTCATCCCAGTCCATAAACGGAAACACATGCCTTGGCAGCGTCCGCTCCGCCAAGGTGTTTAGACGACCAAGATCTCTTGAGTGCCATGATAAGAGTGCAGTAGAGCGCGCGGGATCTGCAACACTTGTCGTTGCCTGTGCAGAGGACAAAAACAACGTCATAGTGCGTAAGCAGATGCTGGACCAGTCTACCATCGTGTATACTACGAAGTTGTGTACAAATGCATTTCACCGACGTCCGCTTGGCGAGCGCTCCGCTGTGTTACGGTGGGCACTTTGGGGTAATGGAGGGCCTATTGCTCAACTTGAAATAACAGCGATGAGGAGAGTAGCGCCCAAAATGGGAGCGGGATGTCGCCGCGGAGCAGGGTGAGTCCCTCCCGCGTTACGAACCCCCTTCTGGCTGGACCGAGCGGTCTCTGATTTGGATCACCATAGGTGGTGAAGGCCGGTATTTTCCGATTCTCAACTGTAGACGGGGATGAAGCTATGTCGAGAGCAAGGCTGTGGACAATTAGGTGCGGCTGAAAGAGCGGATTGGCGTCCGTCGAGAGGGTGTGAAACGGGCGCCGAAACGCCAAAAGCGGATCCAATTGTGTCGGAATTGATGCCAAGCATCACCAAAACACAACCAAGCACGCGGCCCCACCCACCTGGCGACGTGGAAGCCACAGCCGCGCACCAGGTGAGCTTGTCACTCTGATAAGGTCGTGGGAGAACAGGCTAGCTGCTTTGCGAGTGCAGCAGATCTCGTCCAAGACGACCGTGTGCGATAGGAATGTTGTCTCAACAATGCCCTAAGGCCCACCTTGAGGTTTGACTTTCCTTCAGCCAAGCCCAAGCCTTAGGCAAAAAGCCTATCTTAACCTCGACGAAGATGTTTCCTTTCCATGTGTGTTCCAGAACGCGCCGTATGAGGTAGCTGCGATGGAGCTGAGGAGTTGCGACGCAGTGCAAGCCTACCTGGTGGAGGGCCAGCGACAACACCGCTGATCATACTGTAGAAGCGCTGATCGTTACGCGTCGTTGTCGAGAGATTGCGACCTGCCCAACTCACACGAAGCCCCTATCGCGACAAGATGGTGATTCCTGGGCGTGGACGGTGCGTTCGACCAACCAGCCAGCCTTGCGCGCACACACGCAGTCGGTCGGCGATTTGAGTTTGTGCCTGGCACTTTGGAAGATCGATGCGTGTCAAAGGTCCCACTGTCTGACGTAGATGCAAATGCACACTTGTCGCGTTGTTCAACAGCCAAGGAAAAAGAATTGGAGATGAGGCTCAGCGGGAGTAGGCGGTGGGGAGGAGATCAACGCAAGGTGACGAGGCGGAAGTGGCTGGTCCGCTGGGCACCTCTTCCCTTTCACGGCTGGCCCACTTGAACAACAATACTAACGAACCCGATCCTCGACCACCAAATGATACGCATGGGACGGTGGACATGGCCCTCGTATCTGCTAACGGACTTTATTGCAACCATGATGGGTGATCGCTGTTTGTTGGCGGTCTTGCCCGAGCTTGAAAGTGCTCAGGTTCGCCAACAACGAAACATGGGCAGTATTGCGCAAGCAATGGGCGTCTGCAACGGTCAGCCACACTGATGCAGGTATCTTCAGATTGAGCGTCAGTCTTCGTTAAGTGGAAACTCGTGTATAACACTGATTCAATCTACCTGCACTATTCGATGCAAGACATGCTCTGCAGTGCCTGTCAACTTCGGCGCGTGCCGCTCTTGGCTGTGGATCCTGTCAGGAGCAACAGATTGACCCCCATTCAGAGGTGATGCCCGTCACGCCTCTAGTCAACTAGATGATTTGACAGGGGAAGCCAAGGGCTTGACTTGCACCGGGTGTGTTGAATCAGGTCACAGATACATTTGGGTTCTCAACGAAATACTCCGACCTTCATGTGAAAATTGCGATTGGGCATGGATAGCAGACGAAGATCATTTATGGCGCCCAGTGAGAACGGACCATAGAGCATATTATCCAGAGAGCGTTCCCGTGCGCTGAATCCTTTGACCTACTACCGGAAGACTCGGGCTTGGCTGGTAAGTGCCGGTGCTGATTATCGTACAGCTCAAATACATCATACTCTTCTCTCACCCAAGGCCTCTTTTTCTGATAGGCCTGGCTTCACAGATATATCCGTGATACCAAAAGCGGACGAGTCTTCTTCGAGTGGAGCAACTCCAATTCGTCGAGCCTCTGCTGGTGTGAAGGTTCCGTATACATCGACCGAGTCCATCTGATCCATATCGGGCACGGGGAAGATCAAGTTGAGGCCGTAGAATACTACAGCGCTGATGAAAAACCCTAGTAAAACATTCAGTGCCAAGTGCGGATCGTGCACAAGGCAAAACTTACCGACCAGGAATGCCATATAGTACAGCTGTACCAAAGCCTTCGGCGCTGATGTGTCACCTCGAACCGTGACGACCAGCCCTCCGATCGTTGGTGCCCACCCACATATCCAAGCAGGGATTGCTCGCCAGTTGAAGCCTTTCCAGAAATAGTAGATGGAATCGTCAGTTTTATACAAATGAGTAAGTCGGATCCTCCTCTTGCGCAACAGGTAATAATCAGTGGCCATGATACCGATGATCGGGGCTAGAAATACTGAGAATGACGATAGCACAGCGATGAACGTGGTCGCGCGGTTGATAAGCTGCCATGGCTGTACAATCCATGCGGCAACAAACGTAATAATAGCGCCACGACGTATATCGATGTATCGAGGGAACAAGCCAGCTAGATCGATACCTCCAGCGATAGCGTTACCGCAGATGTTTTCGAACATGGCCGTAAACGCGAAGCCTGCGGCCAAGAAAAACACACCGGCACGAGCCTTGGAGCTGCCGTTTCCGTTGTCCATCATGACCATAAGAAGGTCCGGAGGGTTCCAATACACCTCGCCGTAGATCTTCTGAGCTGAGGCAGCGGTAACAAGACCCACGAAAGAGACCAAGATACCTGTGATGAAGCAGCTGGTAATGGTGCTGTAGATGTAATGCCTGCGAGCGCTGGCATAGCGGGAGAAGTCAGAACCATTCGTTATGCCAGCTGCCAGTCCGCCGATGCCTTGATTGATCCCCGCCATGATCAGCCATGAGGAGTTCCAAGGCGAACCGGCAGGGATAGATTGGCCAGCGCTCCACAATGGCCCCACGTCTTTGGCAACCGCCAGAGCCCAGATCATCCAGGCTATCATGCCAACACCACACCAAGTGCATACAATCTGGAACGGGATCTTGAATTTCTCGGGGCGAAGCCAGAGGAACGGAGTTGATAGGAACCAAAAGACCACAAATCCCACGAATTGGTCGGTCGTGGTAGGCATGCTTGGACCGAATGTGTTTGGCATACGCGCGAAAGAGGGCCATATAGCTGTCAGGCACACTGCAATGAGTCGGCCTCCATTCCAGCCTGTCCGTGTCAGTCGCGACGCGGCCTCTGGAGTAGCAAAGACCTACATTGCACTGCGTTCCAGATGAAATTGAGTAGAATCCTTTGCGACAGAGGAATCAGAGCGCCGCGCATGCCCCATGAATATCTATTCTGTACCGTGAAGCCGATATGCCATTTTAGACCTATCCATGCTATCAAGATTGAGAACAAGACGATGAGTAGTCTGCTGACAACTATGATCAGCATTGCCTGAGAAACAGACAAGCCCAGCGCTGCAGCTGTTAGCCCTGGCCTGCGCTTCTATGGTCGTTCGTGCGTACTCAGGTAACTGCTTGGAGTCTGCCAATTTGCAACGTTCAGACTTGCTATCGCCCAGAATCCGAAGAAGTTGAACCAACCCCTGTTGCAATGTCAGACACGCATCAAGCGTAGGAAGCTGGGACCAAGCTACCAAGTTCGTCGTTCTGGAGGCAGAGGAATAAGATCGCGGTTACTCCAAGCATCTGTCTGCTCATGTCGGCTGTCATCGCCCTTCAGTCGTATACGATGGTCTAGTGACACTAGTCTGCGCCTCAAAGACATGTTGAGATGCTCTCAAACCGCCAGACCGGTTGGAGAATTAGAGAAATAAGGCTTCACGGTGTCAATTGAAGGACAAAGGTCGGCAAAGCTCGTTCCGAATCCAACTTGACCTCCACTATAGACGGGGCTCCATGTCTAGATGCTCGGCGTTGGTTCTCAATTGCGGAAGCCGTGATACGTGGGGTGATAAGCGCACGGTGATAGGCAGTCTACAGTGAGGGGTCAACGGCTTAGCATCTTGTCAAATGTCAATGGCGCCATGATCAGCAAAACAGATGAGGGTTTCTCGCTGCGAGCGCAATAAGACCCAATCATCAACAAAGGATAAAGTGATGCAGGTGACGGGTCGTGCGACAAGGGCAATTCCGAGGCAGAAGCGGGAGACGGCTCGCGAACTTCGGCAGGAAGCCCCACCAAAACGGCATGAGATCTTGTATCTTATCTGATCAAGGGGTCCTAAGCCTTCCTACACCCCTCCTCGTGCTATTGGGTCCTTCTTTACACAACCTGCGTAGGGATTCGCGACTATGAGTGCCTCTAAGAAATTGCGCATTGGCGTCGACGTTGGCGGGTAAGGTGCCGGCTCTGTACCAAAGTTATGTGGCCTAACACGACGTCACAGTACCAATACCGATGGCGTTATCATAGACCCGACAAGATCAGGAGAATCTGACAAAGGCATTGTAGCATGGTGAGTCACTCGTCCGTTATTACTGTTTCAACACGTGGGTTGACCTTCACTCTTTTCCCTCACGCGGCTACGCCAAGACTGTGCATGCGTATTGCAACTTATACTTCAACAGGCACAAAGCTCCTACAACAGCGGATCCGAGTCATGGCATCGCCGATGCGATCATTACCATGTTCAAGTCTGCATCTGTAGACCCTAGCTCCGTCGCCAGCGTCACCATAGGAACGACACATTTCGTCAATGCAGTCATCACACGCGACACTACTCGGCTATCGCCAGTCGCCGTGATCCGCCTATCCGGGCCATTCAGTAAGCATGCGCCTCCAGGCGTTGACTGGCCTGCCTCTCTCAGGAAGATCATACTTGCACACTACGCCCTGGTCAAAGGAGGTCTTGAGATAGATGGCAGTCTCATCTCCGATATTAGAGAGCAGGAGATTGTGGAGCAGTGTAAAATCATTAGGGAGAAAGACATCAGGTGCATCGTAATCAACGGCGTGTTCAGCCCAATCGACACCGTCGAGAGGCAGGAAGAACGAGCTTCAGAGATCGTCAAGCGAGAATTAGGCGATGATGTTGACATTGTGCTCAGCAAGACTGTTGCAAACATGGGATTTCTCGAGCGCGAGAACGCTGCGATTCTCAATGCCTCAATTCTGTCTTTTGCGCGCAAGACGATCACGTCTTTCCGGTCTCCAATCAAGAAGCTTGGTCTGAAATGTCCCGTCTTCATAACGCAGAACGACGGCACAATTCTCAGTGGAGAAGCAGCAAGCCGCCTTCCCATCCGCACATTCTCATCTGGTCCAACAAATAGCATGCGCGGAGCCGCCTTTTTAGTAGGAAAGCAGGAAACTGGCCAGGCAATGATGGTTGTCGACGTGGGCGGGACGACGACAGACGTTGGTCTGCTCCTTGCCAACGGTTTCCCGCGCCAACAGGCAGCATACTCAGAGCTTTCTGGTGTCAGGATGAACTTCTCGTATCCTGACGTGAAGAGCATAGGCCTTGGAGGTGGCAGCCTAGTCAGGAGAGTCGGTGGCAAGCTCCTGGTTGGTCCTGAGTCTGTCGGCTACAGGTTGCCAGAGAAGGCCTTGGTCTTTGGCGGAGATGTGCCAACGGCTACCGATTACACTGTAGCAGGCTCAAGCGAAGTCAACATTGGCGACCGAACGAAAGTGCAAGGCAAGTTTAACGAGGAAGATATCTCCGAATTCAAGAATGAGACCAAGGCAATGCTCGAACACATCGTAGACACTATGAAGACCTCACCAGAAGATCTTCCTGTACTACTCGTCGGAGGCGGAGCTGTTGTAGCACCGAATAAACTGAAAGGAGCGAGCCAGGTTATCAAGCCGCAATGGGCAGGTGTCGCAAACGCAATTGGCGCTGCCATGGCGCGAGTCAGTGCCGTTGTAGACACCATCAAGTCGACGGAGAAGCAGACCGAGAAAGAGTTGCTGGCCGAAATTGAAGAGGAGGCGAAGAAGCACACTGTTGACGCAGGGGCCGTGTCTGATTCGGTAGAAATTGTCGAAGTTGAGACACTACCCTTGCAATACGTCGCCAACCAAACACGTTTCATCGTCCGCGCAGCGGGCGACTTCGACTTTTCTCGCTCGCAGGATTTCGTCGATCTTGAGGTCGCTAAACCTGCAGAAGGTGCAGCAACGGAGTTGGAAAGTGCTACAAACGGACTAAGGCCAGCGTCTATCGAAGACACCGCTGCGGAGAATGATGCAGCTTCTGAAATTGACATCGCAGGCTACACGCCGAAAGTCATCAATCGAGAGTGGTGGATCTCGGAGACAGATCTGGACTGGATTACAATCGGCTGCTACATCCTAGGTACCGGAGGCGGTGGCTCGCCTTACTCTACAATGTTGAGACTGCGCGGAATCCTGCAGGCAGGTGGAACCGTGCGGGTTGTCAGTCCAGACGACCTCAAAGACGAAGATCTTGTCGGCAGCGGCGGAGCTGCAGGCAGCCCGACTGTGGGCATCGAGAAGCTGTCCGCTGACGAAATCATGGACGCTCAAAACAGTCTCTACGAGCTCTTCAAGGGTGGTCGCGCAACGCATATAATCCCTACAGAGATTGGAGGCTCGAATGGTCTACAAGGTCTTGTTCTGGGCGCGTCGACCAACATGAACGTGCCATGTGTAGACGGCGATTGGATGGGTCGTGCGTACCCAACAAAGTGGCAGACGACACCTGTTGTCTTCGGAGAGCGCGAGATCGTGTTTGCGCCGGTAGCTGTTGCTGATGGCAACGGCAATAGTCTTTACATGCCTATGGCAGCAAGCGACCTCAAGGTCGAGCAAGTCATCAGATCAGCCCTCAGTCAGATGGGAAGCGCCGTTGGCACGGCCGATGCTCCGGTGACAGGTGAGGAGACCAGGCGTTGGGCAGTCGAGCACACCATCTCCTTGTCATGGCGAATTGGTCGGGAAGTTGCAAGAGCGAGGAAGGAGAACAGAATCGACAATGTTGCCGAGTCCATAATCGATGCTGTCGGAGGGCCCGAGACTGGACGTGTGCTCTTCAAAGGCAAGATTGTTGGCGTTGAGCGGAAACTATGGAACGGCCACGTCTACGGTGAAGTCATCATCGAGGGCACTGATGCGCAGTTCTCTGGGAGGGTCAAGATTCCGTTCAAGAACGAAAACATCGCAGCCATCCGCATGCGTGATGGAGAAGAGAGCAAGACTGGAGATGAACGCAACGAAGACGTTCTCGCTATCGTGCCTGATTTGATTGCTGTCATCGACGCACAAAATGGCGAGGCTATTGGTACGCCTGAGTACAGGTACGGCTTGTTGGTGTTGGTGATCGGCATCAATGCCAGTGAGCGCTGGACCAGTCCAAAGGGTATCGAGATTGGCGGTCCCAACGCTTTTGGTCTGAACCATCTCGAGTACAAGCCCTTGGGCAAGTTCGTAAAGCCAGTCAGCGTGATCGATGAGTACGATGGAAGAGCATAGACGATGAGTCGGGTTGCAAACGGCAGCACCCATCCGCGGTGCATAAACGGTAGGAAGGTAGTCAATAGATTTAGGTTATGCTGTTACAGCGTCTTTGGCATGTGTAATACTTGTGTATAGTGGGTGGACAATCTTTACTGCAGCCTCATAGCTCGTGAAAAGGATACCGCCGCTGAAGACCGTTCGACTTAGTCGCATAGTCGTGCCCTTCCAGAAGCCTCGGACACCATAGTCAAGAAGAACACTTTTGATGGCCTCAGGCGTAGTTGTGCCCTTTGCACTCTGGGACCTGGTCTTGATCACGTCGAATGGTTGTGTTGCAAGTGTTGTAACGGTACCAGCGACAGATCCGTTAGCGAAGTTAACGGCGGTGTTCTGTGCGATGTCCTTCTTCTTCTCATAGTCCTTCAAGATATTGTAGGTACCCAGGCGGAATGCGGTTGCCGATGCCTGCTTGAGAGTGGTGCCTGCGAAACCCCGATATATACCAAGAACCCCATGCTCTTTCCAGATGACACGGGTAGCATGAAGACCTGATCGAAATCTCCTCTCGTTACGTGCATCATCAATCAGAGCAGTCTTGATGCGCTCGGTTGGCGTGACCGCGGTAATTGATGCAACAACACCAGCTGCCATTCCTGCCAGCAGGTTGCGCCCAGGAGTCAAGGTGCCCGTTTCAGGGTCCGCAAAGGCCTCTTTGATCTGGTCAAAGAAAAGGAATCGCACGGCATCTTTTCCAACAGAGCCAAAGACGAGAGCTCCACACCCCTTGTACAGCGCTCTCAGGCCTTCATTTTTGTAGATCCCCGTTATGACCAAGAACGGGTTGCGAGGAGTCGGCTGCCCATTCTCAACTCTTAATTGCACTCTTGTCTTTGCAAACTCCGCAGGATACTAGGGAAAGGGTCAACAAGTGTCAACTTGGTGATATTGCTCGTCGTACTGTCATAAAACCCTCTACACCACCTGCAATACCGCCAGAAATTAGCGACACCACGGCAGGCGTGTTCTTATCCTGCGAGATGTTAGCGCGACTCAAAATAATTCGAATGGGTACTTACACCCCCTTCAACCATTGTGATTTCGAAAAACTATAGGTTGGGTTAGATGATGTCTGGATGAGAGTGGTGTTGAAAAGATGCAGGTACGTAGCCGAGGCGTACCCGTTCCGTCGGATTGCTATCCGCCCGGGCGGCAGCAGCGACGGCCTCCACCAAGGAACATCATTTTCCATCCATCGCATTCACGCATTCTCAGGGCTCAGTGTGCTGGAATCTTTGCGCGATATCGCAAAGTGTCGAAATGGCGACTCGGTGACGGTGGAGAAGCATAACGAAGAGGTCAGGATCATGACGTCAGCTTTCTGTTGTTTCGACAGCCTCAACTTCTATCTTCGAGCAGCAACAGCGCACGAATGTCGGACGCGTCTTACCGGGCCGCAATGGTCAAGCCGTGTACGTCGCGAAATTGCAGTCGCAGCTGTTCGCAGCGGAGTTGTTACAGAGCGTTAAAGCCTTACAGCCTTGCAGCTTAACACCGTTAACACCGTTAACACCTCAAGCAGCGTTCCTCGGCGCCCGCGGGCACGCGAGGTTATCCTCGCACGATGCAATCGACGCTAACTTCAACGGACTTACTGCGGCTGAGATCTCTGTGGCCGGACGTTGCGTCAACATGCCCAGAAGTCCATACGAACTGAGGTTAGACAGTGGCGCTACCCGCAGAATGGTTGCCCGGCATGGGCCTTTCTGGGAACGTCCGACAATGCAGCATCATGTACAGTACAGTATATGAAGGCCTTTCATCCTCGCTGTACGATCCATTCCAGCTCAATTAACATCCACCAAGCGAATAACAGACAATCCAATACGACTCCTGGTAACTCGACGACTCAGTTCAATACATCTGTACTCCAAACAGACTTCAAGCAGTAACACATTGTAATCCCATCATGGGCTTCATCTACTCCCAGTTCTTCGCATCCCTTCCATCGCCCACCTACGACTACAAGGGCAAGACCGTCATCGTCACTGGCTCCAATGTTGGCCTGGGCAAAGAGGCAGCACGTCACTTCACTCGCCTTGGGGCCTCCATAGTCATCCTCGCAGTGCGCTCGATCGAGAAGGGCGAAGCAGCAAAGCGCGACATTGAGTCCAGCACGAAGACACAAGGCGTTGTCAGAGTATGGCAGCTCGACATGTCCTCGTATCAGAGCGTGCTTGACTTCTCAGCCCAGGCATCAAAAGAGTTGGATAGGCTTGATGTCGCCCTTCTGAACGCCGGCGTGGCGCGCGGAGAATGGGAGCTAGCCGAAGGCGAAGAATCTACCATCACCGTCAACGTGACATCCACCTTCTTGCTTGCTCTTGCGCTGCTGCCCAAGCTCAAGGAGACCGCATCGAAATTCAACGTCCGCCCCAACCTCACCGTCACAGCCTCAGAGGTCCATGCCTGGGCTTCTTTCGAAGAGCGCAAAGCAGCCGATGGCAAGATTTTCGAAACCCTTAGCACAAAGCCCGAGAACGTGGATGCTGCAATGCCAGAGCGCTACCAAGTCTCCAAGCTGCTCGAAGTCCTCGCTATCCGTGCCATGGCGGAGAGGAAGAGCGCGACGCAGATCCCAGTCACCATCAACTGTGTCAACCCTGGTCTGTGCCACAGTGAGCTCTCGCGTGAGTCAGGCTGGGCACTTGCCATCCTCAAATTCTTCCTTGCACGCAGCACTGAGCTTGGAAGCCGCAATCTGGTGCACGCAGCGTCCCTTGGACCGGAGAGCCATGGTCAGTACGTGAGCGACTGCGTAGTTGATCAGCCATCGGAGTATGTGCGCAGCCAGGAGGGGTGGAAGGATCAGCAGAGGGTATGGGATGAGCTAGCGGCGAAGTTAGAGGGTATTCAGAAAGGTGTGACGAGTAACTTGTAGGGTTGACGGCTTGGCTACCATTGATTGAGGCGAACGTTTCTTTAGCACTATAATAATGAATGATCTGCCTTTCCCTTTATATATCAACGATTGCAATACTTACCTTCACATACAAAGGTACACATCGTCCACTTTCCCAGAAAGGAGGCTACTACAATCAACATCACGATAGCATAAGCCGCAATTTGCAAGCGATTTCTGTAGTCTTAAGAGATGGTAGATCCTTCCCAGGGCTCAGTGAACTAGTATCGACTACCTCCAATCCTTTGCAACAGGCGTCCGGATAATAGACATGACGAACAGGTACAGGAGGTCGATGCTGAGACCGACAAGGCCAACGTGCTTCGATACCTCGAACTTGAAGGCATTGCCAGTGTCGTCTAGATCTTCCCCACACCAGCACTGTTCGCAATGCTCGAGCTTGCAGTAGAAGCACTAGCGATAGACTTGCCGTTGAAGTTGCTGAAGAAGCTTGTATCCGTACCGCCCAGCGTACCGGAGCTGCCAAACGCGTTCAATTGGCAGGCGTGGCCTAAGTAGGTAGAGCAAGCAGTGTTTGCACTTGTCGAGGGAGACCCAAAAAACTTGCCAGAGTTGGCCAGGAGTGGGCTAGGTCAGATCAGCCTTGGTTACTACACTCAGGGTGGTGGACTTACGTTACAACATTCTGGAAGACGTTGCCTTCAGCAACAACCATACCACCGGCTCCATTATCGAAGGCATGGCCGGAGTTGGCATACCAGTAGTTGTTGACGGCATGGAGGAGCGTGTTGCCACCGACCTTGGGACTGCGGCCAGAGGTGTGGTGGATGTAGTTACCCTTCATTGTGATGAGATCGTTGGATCCAGTCAGGTATATGGCCCAGTAGTGATGACCGTCGCAGGTTGCGGACCAGCTAGTCGAGCCGTCAAACTCATTGTTAGACAATGTCACGCGGTTCGAGGCCCCATTACCGGCCACGAACATCTGGCGGCCGATGAGGGAGACTTTGACGTGATCTACGGTCTAATTAGCTAATGAACCCCAGAGGTGATTGTTGTTGTTGACTGACCGACCCATATCAAATCAGAGCCATCGACAGTGATGGCATCGCCGCCCCAGATGTATTGAGGGTTGAGCTGACACAGTTAGCGGGAACAATCCATCTGATAGAAGTACCAACCTCGGTGATATGAATGTTCTGAATGATGACTGCGGAAGGAAGTTAGTGAAGTAGGGGATGTTACGCATCGATGTTCTCCCTTACCGTTCTTCACACCATTGGCCATACGAAGTCCTTTTCCGCGAATGACGCCCTTCGACCCAACACCGATAATGCTCTTGTTAGAACCGACATTGATCCCACTAACACCAGCAGTATCGTAGGTTACGCTGATGGATGTGACTCCAGCGCCTGCGTTTCCGTTGGTGCACCAAGAGGCTTTGTTGATAGCATCCTGACCGCCATTACCGGGGCACTTGTTGGATGCTGGTCGACATCCGGTCTCGGTAGTGGTACCTTCGGTACCTTTGAAGTTATACCTGGGACCCGTCAATTTATGGGTTCGTGGCGCCTCTTGACTGCTTACTCCTTGTCGAGTACAATGCAACGCGCAGTGCTGTCCGTGAGCCACGTCTTCAGCTGCGCAACACTAGATGGAATTGCGCAAGCAGCACTTCCTCCTCCGGTGGTTCCGGAGGCGAAACCTTCTGGCTTCCCGACTACAGCGTATGTAGCACGCTCATCGAACTGAGACCGATCGCCCAGTGCAGCGGCGTTTGCTGTAGCGAAGGCACTTCCTACGGCGAGTGCTGAGAGCTTCATGTTGGCAGGCGGCCACCCTCAACTGAAACAGCAGCAACGCAGGTATACATAGTCGAGTGGAGAACTGTAACAAATATGGGAGGCGGAGAAAATA
The DNA here is from genome assembly GCA_011058865.1 of Didymella keratinophila. Taxonomy (NCBI): domain Eukaryota; kingdom Fungi; phylum Ascomycota; class Dothideomycetes; order Pleosporales; family Didymellaceae; genus Didymella; species Didymella keratinophila. The sequence continues at coordinate 81,122 of SWKW01000092.1, read as the reverse complement.
AAGATAAGAAATGAATTATGCCGGTACCCCTTCTTGGCACGTCATGGCTTCCCTGCTCTTCGTCGCGATGGCTCACGGTTTCCTACCAAAAATGATGCTATACTGAAGTGCATAACACGAAACAACTAGCTCCAAGGTTTACGACTGCCGAGTGACCATGTTTTCAAAATCCGAAAACTGGGTGCTAAATTGCTTATGCGGAGACTATTGCTTGATTTCGTCCTATCAGATGGTCAAGCTTCGTAGATCCTAGCATGGGTGTATAGAGCCTCGGCCTGATACGTGGAAGCACCTATCTCCGCGTTGCGCAAGATATACGAAGCATACCAGGTCGGCACGCAGGCCGATACTTGAATACCCACCGTAAGCTTTGTCTCCTGCATGCCAAGGGTCATATTCCAAGTGACCAAAAAAGTAAAGGATCGAGGTTTTGTCTGGCCAGTATCACGTAAGGCTGCGGATTCGCAGCTATGATTGTTGTACAAGATCGTGCCAATCGTCGTAGGTGTGGGAGAGTATGTGTCGTTTTCGGGGGTACGGTTGGCAGGAAGGGGGCCCGGTCACCTCCTGCTGTACAACTCGCACTTGATTGAACCTACACGCCTGCCTCATGAGCACTTTTTCTTTCCAACATCGAAGTCTACCCCTGTGACTTTGGACAACACCTTTGTCGGTTTCGGGAACAATTTCCTGTCCGCCTCTCGTGATACCGTGAGAGCCGGACGATTGTGCTTACTCTCGAACCGCAGAAGAAAAGAAACAGGCCCTAGATGTCTAGAAAACAAGGAGGTATTGACTTTAGTGTGTGAGTCAATTTACGTGCAGATAATGTGTCTGCTAGCTACAATTTGTGGTCTGACCTTGCGGCGAGGGGTGGTTGGTGTCCACAATACTACAGCATTCCGCCTATTGTATCGAGAACTGGAACTGGGTCGGAACGGTAATGCGCTGCTCGGTAGGTCGTCTTCGAACAAGGACAGAAGCTGCCTGACAGTCGAGAAATAGCGTAGTAAGCGATGCTCAACACTTCAGCTGTGGCTCCATTGCGTCCATTAAGACGGCAGGTAGTTGGCTTGTGTATGCAACGTGCGCAAATATCGTCGGAGGATCGATGTCACGAGGTCGACAAGTTCATCCGCGTTACGACTGAGCACAAGAGCCCCTGACGTCGTCTGCATTGGAGCAGATCTTATCTCGATGGAGACGAGCATTCCCTTTGCAACTTATGATACACGCGGCCGAGTTCTAGACATAATCATCGCTTTTGCGAATTGAGCCATGTTGAGGGCGCCGATGTACATCGCTGTGTTCTTGAGATATCCCTTCCCAGATGAGTCCCTGCAGGTGCGAAGATAACAACCTGTTGTGCGATTGGATGGTCTCTCAAGCCAGGGCGTGGATGGTAGCGAGCCGCACCGTTGTGCTACGTCGATAAGGCACGTTCTGCATTCCTAGATGTTGAAGACGAGTGCGACAGTCTACCAGCCTGCCGGGTGACGAGTATCAACCTCGCGCTTGGAAGTTGTGGATTGACGTCGCTCTGAGCACACCGTGAATGCCGGCGACGGTTTCGCGAGCACGGAATGTCCGCGGTCGTGTTCGAGCACTCTCGGGTAGCGTTATACATGTGCGTGTTTTGTGAGCTTTTGAACGTGTATGCGGATATCAGAGAAACGAGGGAGTGACGGACGACCTGAATTGTTCAGGAGAAGCGCTGTCGCCTCATTGTGTCGTGATCTGTGCGTATCTGGTGTATCCAGCATGCACCCCTGAGGAGCCACGTAGACGCTGTCAAAGCGGTTAGCTTACGAATCTCACGATGCTTGGAAGTTGGGGCGAAGAGAGAAGGTCACGATGTCTTCAGTAGTGTCGCGGCATCTAGCGCCGAACAGACGTGTCATACGACCAGCCTCGTGATCCCGAATTCAGACTGGAAACAATAGGGGCCGTAGCATCCCGGGGCGAGCATGCGATCCCCGAAGACCTGTCCCCGATGGTTTTGGCAAGTGCGTGCAATAGGTCCGGTGTGAGCCTTACGCTTTGCAGGAGGCAAAAGTCGACCGTGTCAGGGGTCAAAGATCTTTATGCGGGGTAGCGTCTCTTAGCCCATAGGGCTCGTCGTAGATCTCTGAATAGCCCGGCTGCGGCTCCGTCCATATTCGCTCTCTGAAGAAGATGTGCAGTGCCCAGATGCATGCAGTGTAAGATCCTCAGAGATCAGCGCGAAGCAACAGCTCGCCCAGCGTGTCTGTCTGACCAGCCACAGCAGCAGCCTCACGTCTAGACTGTAACCAGATCTTTGCGGTGTGCTCGGTTGGCATTCCGAGCTAAAGTAGCTCCCGGACCGTCAACGATGCATGTGGAGACAGGAGGGCCGCATGGCGGGGAAGGTTTGAAAACGTAACAGATTACGAAAGAAGCTGTTTCGAAGACGAGGTTGCTGCAGCTAGACCTGCTTTTATGCAGACGCTGGGGACGCGTCCTTGCTGGTGGATTTGATGGCTTCTTGAAAATTTGCGTCGGTCCACCTCAAGGAGTTGAAAGGTGAGGGCCATACCGTTCCGAGCTTACAACTTCGATTGAAAAGGTCGGCATGCCGGGCGTCATCTTGATCGCTTATGGCCGTATATTGAGCAGCTGGCAGCTGCCAGTTGCTCCCGGCTCCGAAACGCTTACAGCCGGGAGCACCTTGAGTTCCTCGCAACACGTCAAGACGCAGAGACGGCTGCATTTTGTGAGACACTATGGCGACAATTGACGAAATCGAAGGTGTGAGACCGAATACCGATGGCGACACAGGCAGTTGCAGCCGCTAGGAGTTGCGGAAATATGCATTTCTCTGAGATTGTGCAACCGGGTACGTGCAGGAAGGGTCGAGCAAGCCACCTTCTCCGCACATTCCTCTCCAAGCATCGTGATGTGAGGTGCGAGGCTTCGACAACGCACCGAAGCGGCAGGCGGCATGCATCGGCAACAACAACGTCGTGCTTGCAAACGTCCGACGCGAGAGGACGCCCAGCTGTGAAGCGCTGCGCAGACACGAGGGTGGTGAACGGTGGTCGGAGGGTCTTGCCAAAGGATTTTGATGTGTCAGAAACACCATTCTGTTACCCCCTCGAAATTGCGAGATGGCCTTGTGACCAGCCGCACGTGACGGCTGAGTCGCTGATTCTGCTCCGCCCAGCCCGGGGAAAGCACCGCTTGGCAAACTCTTACATCACAAAAATCCATTCATGGCAGAGGCAACCAGGCTCTCCAACGCCTCTCCGTCGCGGAAGCACGCGCGTGCTACCGTATGGCCCCCAGCCCATTGGTCAATCTGTGTCATTCATTCCCTGTGCCAGAATGATCTTTTTAGCTTTGCTCCACTGTTGTACCCGGCGTCCGAGCAGTTGGCGCTGCTGCATGGAGCTGGGGAAACTCTTGACTCTTGACTAACAACGTACCACGCAGGCCTTTGTCTAATAAAATTCTGCACCCTGATGGGTGAAGGCTGATTTCACTATAAGAGACAACTTCCCGCTTCACTCAAAGTCCAGACCACCTGACCTCGAACAAACTAACTTGCCTCACCTACGACTCATCACCACATCGCCACGAATAAAGAAGTAGTCTTCGACCAGCACCTACTTCATATTGTCGACAGCTTAAAATCACCTACCTAACCATCGTCAATAATCCAATGCAAATCAAGCACCTACCGTACGAAATCATTTCCAGGATCCTTGAGGAGGTTGCCGAAGCCAATATTCGAGATGGCCCAACATACACCTTTGGACTGTCCCAGGCACCTCTGCCACTTCAGAAGTCAACTCTCCAACGCTATGTGAGAGGTCCCGTCCCACCTGAGATGCTCAAGTGGGATGCTATCTGCGCCATTCGGACCGTCTGCTGGCAATGGCACGAGTGGGCCCTGGAGTACGCCCTCAAGAATGTGTACATCCGCCGCTGGAAGGGAGGCGAGGTAAGCATGACGCACCTATCATGATAGGAATAACACATTCTGACAATGTTCAGCGATGGGCAGAGCTGTCCAACCGACGATCGAGCTACCCCCTGTACGAGCTCATTGATCGTCCTACTGGCACGGCGGTCTACCGCGATCCCTTTGCTTCCCTCAAGCAAACAGTAAGGAACTTCAAAGACTTCCCGGAGCTGGCCTCTAAGATCAGGCGCATGTGGTTCCATGGATTTTACACCGCCGAGACAAACCGCATGATCTTCGACTCCCTTAGGAACTGCACCAACCTCACGGCCCTTTCTGTTCCTTGGACCACGATCAGGCATCTCGATGCTCAGTCATGGCGGACTGTCCTAACTGGTAACGGCAAGCCTCTCGAGTCTTTGGAGCTTCAGTGCATCGATCCCACCTCACAACAGGCCGCAGAGAAGGAGAATCAAGTCGACCTCCATGCTTTGCAATCAGTCAACTTCGGTCAGTTGAGGCGGCTGAAAATCTTCGGTGACACCACCTTCATGCCCATCACTGATGACGACCTCTTTGCCATTGCTCGTACCGCTACCCAGCTTGAGGAGTTTCACATGACCTGCATTTCCACAATCACCATCGATGGTGTCATGGCCGTGGTCAAAGCGTCGCGCAACACACTCCGGGTGCTCGAGCACAGCCCGCGATCGCAGGACGGCTTCTGGCACCCTCACCCCGGATCTCCTAGCGACAGTGAGCACCTGTGTGAGACCTTCCGAAGCTGCCCTAAGCTCGAGACCTTGTCGATCTCGCTTCCTTCTGTATGCGCGGACCTGTTCTCCCACGAGGACGCCAAGTTCCGAGGCGACATGCAGGTGCGCGCGCTGCATCTGTGTGGTCACGAGCACGGGCGCTCGACCCAGGAAGCCACCGGCGCTTTGCAGACATTGCTGCAGCAGGCCCGTGCCTTAGTGCAACGACGTGCTAAGAGCACCATCCCTCAGGAGCTCTATGTCGAGCTTTTCTTCGCAGACTGTATCTTCGAGCCAGGATCGGGCTCGGTTCACGGCGACTTCGCTCTGGCGCAGGCCATCACCGACGGCCATTGGCCCGCAAACGTCGAGTTCAGCGGAAAGGGCCCATACGGCAGCACCGGCCTCTACGAGAAAGAGGAAGAAGGTCCATTCCAGCGCATCGACGAGGCTGAGTTCCTGGCCGGCGTTCGCAGGAGGTTCCACTCCATTTCGACTTGATCGCGGTGCGATTGACAACCGATTTTTGATTCTTCTGTACTCCTATGGCGATTTTTTAGCATTGCGACTTTACTTTTTCACGACTTTCCTATGCGAACAGGCAGCGAGCCTGGATGATACCAGGCCAGAGAGCCACCGGCATGCAAAATTAAAAGTTTTTGTAAACCTCGAGAAGTTTCTTCGGGCGGGCATTTGCATGGGGCGGCGGGACGCTGCACCCTTCCAGCATTATAGCGTTCACTTCGGCATACAACAATGTATTATTTGCGAATCCTCCCTCTTTCGCACTTGGTGATGTTGTCGTGGTATCAGTCGCAGGCCAATTGCGAATCAAGATCGATGCTTTCGTGCACGTTTGCACGGGGTTACCTATCGAATACAATCTATCAAGGGCGAGTTTTTGAGATGGATGAGTGAGGTTGTCGATGAGCGTGCGGAGTCAGACCGTTGCCTCAGTGATCGGTCCACCCCGCATTATTTGCCGAACGAAGCCCGTCACACGAAAACGGACTAAGCCAAGAACAAAGATGCTTAGACATCACAGTATAAGCTGCAACCGGCTACGGAGACAGCTCTCTGCCGGGCACGACAACTACTTACCCACGGGGCTCGAATGATTGGCAATCATCGCGTCACCGAGCAACAGGCTCTCTCTAGGCGGAAAGAGTACCGCGTCGCTGTGCTTCAAGCGCAAGGAAGGCAAGGCGGGCATTGAGGGTTTGACGAGGATGACTGAGCTCTGCATAATCAGCGACGCGACCCACCTTTCGTTGGCGCTAAGGCCGCGATCGGAAGATAGCTCTCTGCATCGATGGCTTCACACGTAGACAGACAAGGCCGTTACCATGGCTAAATGCTGCGATCGGTATCATTGGCCCGGCCTGGAATATTCTTGCTGCACTGACGTTGCTGTATATATAGCAGCTGCCGCCCCCTCCTCTGCCACTGATACAAGCAATCGATTCTGTCCTTTGTGTTTCTCGATACCCCGAATCGCTCACAATGGCTCCCAAGATCGCTATCGTATGTTGGCTTCAGGCAGCTTCCATCTCATGTCTAACTGGATCAGGTATACTACTCTATGTACGGCCATGTCAAGACACTGGCCGATGCTGAGCTCAAGGGCATCCGCGAGGCTGGCGGTGACGCCACCCTCTTCCAGGTCCCTGAGACGCTCTCCGACGAAGTCCTCCAGAAGATGCACGCTCCTGCTAAGCCGAGTGACCCCGTTCTGAACAACCCCACCGACCTCGAGGCCTTCGACGCCGTGCTCTTCGGCATCCCCACCCGCTACGGTAACTTCCCCGCCCAGTTCAAGACCTTCTGGGACAAAACCGGCAAGCAGTGGCAGCAGGTACGCTAACTTCCCAATACAACGTGCTACCATCATGCTGACTCCCTCAGGGTTCTTTCTGGGGCAAGTACGCCGGCCTATTCATCAGCACCGGCACACTCGGCGGCGGCCAGGAGTCGACCGCAATCGCGGCGATGTCGACGCTGACGCACCACGGCTTCATCTACGTGCCGCTGGGCTACAAGACGGCCTTCGCGCAGCTCAGCAACCTCGAGGAGATCCACGGCGGCTCGCCCTGGGGCGCAGGAACCTTCTCCGGCGCGGATGGCAGCCGTCAACCCACTGCGCTCGAGCTCAGCATTGCGACTGAGCAGGGCAAGGCGTTCTACGCTGCGGTTGCGAAGGCCCATCCGTGACTAGATGGCACCCCTAAGGCGGGCGCCACGGGAGCAGCGTACAGCACTACTCCGAATACTGCTACTACTACCACCACTACTACAACACAAAATCAGACACAGAATGAGACGGGTAACGGCGTGAAGGAGACGCCGGTTGCAGCGGCGGCACCGACGACGCAGAGGGTGCCCGAGCAGCCGACTGGTCCGCAAGAGAAGAAGAAGGATAGCGAGGGGCCCTGTGGGTTGCCGACCAAGTGCGACATCATGTAATCGTCTCCTATAATGAAAATAAACGTGAACAATTCCAATCCCACCTGCTGCGTGCTATGGCGGTACTCAATGTTGGCAAGAAAGCTTTGAATCTGTTGGTGACAAGACCCTTGACAATTACAAGCCTGACAGTTCCGTGGATCGCGTAGCAAAGCTAAGGGTTAATACCCCAAGTCACCTGCGAATTGTAGGAAATAATTGGTGTGATGCAATGATATGGCGAGACTCTGCTCGTGATATATACGCCTTAGCTTTCCTAAAATACTCGTCAACACCAGTCGCAATGCCGCTGATGCTGTGGTATCTTCCCATGCCATGCCCAATCAATGCGGCAGTGCCCCAAAGATCAGCCCTCTATAAACGCCTTTGAAGCAAAAACAAGAGGCAGTAAAACCGTAATGCGTCAAGATTAATTCCATCATGATCATCCATGCACAGTGCTAGCGCAGTGCAAACATCTACAAAGCCGGCGTCATACGACGAGCTGGCTGAAATCAATGCCTCTCCGCTGACGCTCGCCGGCGCTGGAGTAGCAAGTATTGAAGTCGGGGAGGAGGTCATCGCGCGCCCAGTCGGAGACGAGGTCATCGCGGTCGGAGTCGAAGGAGCCGCGGCGAGCGGTGTGCTCCGCCCAGCCGGCGCGCTCGAGTTCGATGATGCCGCCGAATCTGCGCTCGGCGTTGGCGACGAAGAGAGACTGGCCGTCGGGCGTGAACGAGACGCCGCCGAGCGGGCCGAAGAAGTCGAAGACTTGTCTCGACTCGAAGGTCGAAGCATTAATGATGGAGATGTAGTCGTCTGCTTCGGCGGCGACGAGGACGCGCGGGCCAGAGCCGACGGGGGAGAAGCGCAGGGCGCGGGGGATGCTGAGTTCGCTTGTGAGGACGGTGAGGGGCTGGGTCCAGTAGCGTGCGTCCCAGACGACGATGGTGGAGTCCTGGGCGGCGGTTGCGATGTGAATACCGTCGTCTGCCCAGGCACAGGCGAAAGCGTCATCGGTGTGAGTTTTGAGAGTCTCAAAGGGTCGCCCGGTCTCCGCATTCGTGATGAGTGTTTCCTGGAAGTCACCGACCACGACACGCATTCGACCGTTGGGACTGGTGGCTGAGCAGTTCACAGCAGCCGAGTACTGGAAGTTGTGCGTAAACGTGTCGGTCGCGCAGTCCAGGATGCGCAGGCGATGGTCGTTTGAGCAGAAAACGCCCTGAGGATGATACGTAGTCCTGGAGCCGAAAAGATGCAGGTGGTTGACGATCTTGGACTTTGTATCTGCGGTGAAGTCTGATGTGCGGCCGAACGCGCACGGTGTGCCCATCGTCGACGACAGGTCAGTGATGGCGTACTCGCCCTCAAAAGCACCCGCTATCAGAACGTCGTCAAGAGTCGCGATTGTCGTAATGGAACCGTCCAGGGCTGTCTTCCGGCTCAGGTCGATGACGGCCTCTGCAGGTGCGCCCTCGGCATCAGTGCGCATGACTTTCTGACCGGCCGCATAAAAGACATCGTTTCGAGATGTCGCCGCCAGTACGTTCCGTAACTGGAAGTGAGGATGGTAAGCCCGATGTGAAGTGTTGTTCCTTCGGAAGGAGAAGAAGCTGTCGGTGTTGGGAATGGGTGCAGTGCAACGCTGTCGAGTCTCCCTCACGCTGGGCGACAGCCGTTCCCGCTCACATTCTCTCCGCTTGCTCCGTACCGAGCTTCGTGTAGTGTTTCGTGCACTCCAGTCGATACCCTGGAAATCGTGCCTGTCGCCCTGCAGATGCTCCCGCTTGACGACGTCCGGCACTTTGACAAGATCGAGCCCAGGGACGGCCGACTTCTCGGGGGTCAGGTAGTGGAAGAACGAGGTAATGGGCACGAATTGGCTGTTGTCCTTGATGCTGAGGTATGCCTCGGGCCACGCAGGGAGGGGTTCCAGCGACGGCTCCGAGCTCGAGAGGTGCGCCAGATACGGCGGCGGCGGGGGCAGGAGGACGTGGTTCATGTGCAGGGAGGATGTGTCGCTGGTCGGCGGCGGGATCGTATTGGGGTCGTGGGCGAAGGACTGCAGGTGGGCCATGGCGGCCTGCATGTGGATGCCGGCGGAGCCCAGGGTGTTTGCCAGCAGGGCGGGCGGTGCGGGTGGTGGCTCGCTGGTATGAGAGTCTAAGGATATACCCCCGCCCTCGTCGTCGTCGCTGACGGCTGCATCGTGTGTGTCTTCGCGGGCGTCCGACGGCGTGGCGAGTGTCGCCGTGGCAGCGAGCGCGCTGCCGGGCTCTGCGTGGGAAAGCGTGACGTTCGTCGGGGCCGCGCTGTGCTGCTCGTCGTCGTGTGGTAGCGGATGGTGCGGGCTGGTCATGGCCCCCCGCTGTCGCTGTCAGCCAGCCAGCGTCGGTGCGTTGTCCAAACAGTGGCGATGGTAGGGGAGGCGACACCGAGGTCAGTGGCAGTCTATGCTATGCGACTGAGCTGCGAACGGCTGCAGTCCCTGAGGCTAGTGGGCGGCGCGGCGGGACAGCAAGACGGCGTGGGGTGGAGGCTGACTGGACGACGTGCATTCACGACACACACATGCGGGCGCAGGACGCAGACGCTATGTAAGAACAAGACGCCGAACGACTCGCTGCTGATGACGGACCCCGTGAGTAACTGTCCTCGCCTGTCCTGCAGCCTGTCCATGTCCTCGCCTGCGTGCGCTGCCCTGACTGCACGCACTATTGGAGCATGCAGCAGCGATCAGACCATGCAATGCACGCACGCGAGAGGGCGGCTCACTCACCGAGTGCCCTGTGTCCTGTGTTAAGCAGCAGGCTGACGGCACGCCCGTCTAGGAACCCGTGCAGATGCGATTCCAGGCGCTCACAGCTCACAGCGTGCCATCGTGTCGAGCAGCACCGCTGATCTAGCCCAGGCACGCCTCCCCAGATCCCCAGATCCCCCAGCCAGCAGCCGCTCCACCACGCCACAGAGCTGTGTTGCTGCCCAGGGAGCTACAGAACACACAGATCTCGACATGTTCGCGCTGCAGATCTGTGCGCTGCGCAGGCAAAACCCAGCAGCCAGCCATGCCCGGAGCTGTCGCCTTCTGACAGGCCTAGGCGGCAAGAAAGCCTGAGGGCTTGCAGTCGCACAACGGGTTTTCAACGAGCAAAGGCGGGGGGAGGGGATATGTGCTACAGCTCACATGGCCTCCTGCCAACACGACAACGGGTACTGCGCGCTGGCGACGTTGCACAGCTCATGCGTTGTTGCCAATCACTCCTCGCGCTGCAGCCCGGGCCTCCCTCTCCTGTGGCTCGAGTGCCGTTTTGGTCTTCCTGCGCCCGTGTCAGGAAGCGAGACGAGATAATGTCAGTCCCTATTAGGGCACAGACATTGCACGAGAGCAGGAGTGGCCGACTTGCCGGCCACTGATAGTCGTTGTGTGCGACAGGCACCTCCAGCCAAGACGCGCACGAGTATGCCGTGCACGCAGTCGCTGGCGCTCCACGACGGCCGCCACACGGCGAGGAATGTCAGTGTTAAGTGGAGACGGGAGTGTCATGTAAAGGCATGACAAGCTGCCGAAACTTCAACGAGGACCTGCAGCATGCCTCGTGTGTCACCAAGAACTTTCATGCTGGATGAACGAATTAATGCTACAATTAGTCTAAATGGCCTCTGTACCGGCCCGCTCCAACATCTACAATACCCATACAAGCGAGCAAATGGCGTGAGAATACACCCGAGCATCCTAGCAATGCAGTGAGAAGCAACGTAGTACGATATGCAGTCTTTGGGTCCGCCGCGCAAGCGACGGACGGCTTCCCTTCCCAAACGACGCCACCATGCGAAAATCAGTTGTCATAGTACGGCTCATATCCTTGCTGCTGCTGCGGCCATCCCCCCGCTGATGGCGTCGTCTGTGACCACCCGCCGACGGGCGTCTTAAGTCTCCGCTCTATTGGCGCCCAAGGTTAGTGACAGGCATCGTCAGGGGGAAATCGTGCACCTTACCTGCTTCAAAGTCGTGCCATCTCCGCATCGTAATCTTGCTACTATCGAATTCGCCTTCATACTCTAGGCCCGCCTTCTTCGTCTTCTCGCCTGACGTCTTCCGAGTGTCGCCCCAACTGAAGTCATCGAACTTCCAGAACGCGTACGTAGGGAGCACGAAGTTCCAGACGGGGAGTGACAGCAGATAAACAAACATCCAGGCGACGTAAGACCAGCGGTGAGCCGTGACCACGATGAGAACCGCTGGCAGACCCAAGATGAGTGCAAGAAGGACAAGAGGGATGACGGGCGCCTCTGTGTGCAGAATAGCTGCTTTGATGGCGATGGCAACTAGAGCATGTCAGCATGGAATTGACCTGTATTGGGCGCACGGTGGCTTACTTAGGTAAAAGGTAAAGGCGATGGCGGCCGGCAGAACCAGTGTTCCGATCAGCTCGACGAACACAACAAACTGCATGCTGAAGCAGAAGGTGCCACACAGATCTCGCACTAGTACCAGCTCCATCAGGTTGTGGACAGTACTATTGATCCATCGCCTACGTTGTGACAGTAGGACTTTGAACTCATCAGGTACGGTGGTTTTGCAGACGGCTTGAGGGACGAAGACCTGCTTGCGCTTGGGGAATGTCTTGAGCATCAGCGTTGAGAGGTAACGATCCTCACCCAACAAGAGCAAATTCTTCTTGTGCAACGTGTCGACTACGTTCTCCGAGTAGTGCTCAACGACGTCAGGGTTAGCTAGGATAGGTACCCAGTAATTTTGACCACCTTTGGGAGCCTTGATGCGGTACATGCAGAAACATCCGGGGAGACAAGTGACACCTCCGAATACCGATTCGAAAGACTTGGCCAGGTGATGCGAGATGAAGTATCTACTGCTGTCAGTGGCGCGATCGTCAAACATCGGGAGTAAACTTACTCAAACACCTGGATCATCGAAACCCACGAATCCCGCTTATTCGCAATCTTTGTCTCTCCACAAAGACCCATAATGTCGGGATCCTTGACCATGGCGGAAATCATATGTGTCAGACTGTCAGGGAAGACCTTGGTATCAGCGTCGACCATGAGCACTATCTCGTAGAAGTCGGGCGAAATGCCAGTTATCTTCCAAATACCGTTGAACATCTCAAACTCAAGCTCCGTCATACGTTCGTCGAACATAACCTTCTGCAAGAACGACATGAGAATGATCTGACTATCACGCTTTCCGCGGTTACCGGCCTTCGATTTCGTCGCCTCATCCGGGGTACCGCACTTGACGACGACCATCATTGGAACGCGTTGCTGCTTGTCTGAGGCGATACGAGAGTCCTCGCCATAATCGTAGAAACCTGAGTAGATCTTGGCCATGTTGTGACGCTTCGAGCCGCTAGCGACTGCAACGTAGGAGTATGCCTGAACCTCGTGGGGGAGAACCGCGTGATCCCTCATCATGCCCAAGCAAATTTCTGGTGTGGTAAGGTCTTCACCCTGTCCCTTGATCATGCCGTCGCAAATGACAAGAATGAGCTTGTGGCTATTTGGGTAATCTGTGGTAGCGATAGAGTCGAGAGTTGTACGCAAGCCTTCCGCACCCTCGGAGTATGCGGTGACCAAACAGATAGAATGAGCCAGAGGGTACCCAAAAGGCTGCCACTCAGGAGGCGGCTGAGGAACAACGGCTTCGTGGATGAAGCCAGACGGACCGGGACCCTCTTCGCCGATGACACTAGAATAGCGATTCTCAGTTGATCCCGGAAGCAAGCTTGATCGTGACTGGCCCTGGTTCTTTCCTTCGAAGTAAGACGTTGTAAGCGTGCCCTGACTGGCGTTGAGCTGTCTATACATGCCGTTGTTGGATGAAAGGAGGCGGGATGCTGCGCTTTGGCTGGTCATCGTAGTTGGCGGCGCACGAGTCTTGGCTGATTTTTCCATAGCGTAGGGGCTGGTGAACCTGGAGGTAGACGGCAAGAAGGTGCTACCGCGCTTGCTCGATCGATCAGGTCCAGCAGCTGGGTCTGCCATACGTGGCGGTGGACGGTAGATGTCGTCACTCCACTCTTCGATCTGCTGCTTCCTCTGCTTTGAGTCTGCTTTGCCGGTGGAGGTCTTATCAGCACCAAACTTCCTGCTAAGGAACCACTGAAAGGCCAGGGCAAGCACAAACTTGGCCATGACGACAGCGAGAATGAAGACGAGTGAAACGTAGAGAACAACCTTGGAAGCGATGCAGCCAATGGTCTCTGTGTCGATGGAGCCGACCTTGATGGTCTCTGTGAAGCAACGCGCTACCTGCTTCTCGTAGCTGGAAGAGTATGCACGAGTAACATCGACACCTCGTACCGCTGGGTTGTTCTTGATCTCGCTGAAGATTGTGGGAACATCGACTGAAGAAGCGTTGAACCAGTCGAGAAGTGACAGATCTAGAACGTCTCCACCCCAGACCATCAAGCTGCGAGAGCTGTTGCGAATATCGTCCCATGTGAAGTACACATCTCCAGCATTTCTGAGGCCGTAGAACGCTTTGCGTGCGTTGTCCGAAGTGTGGCACTGGAAACCGTTGTACTCGAGGAAGGTGGTGTTGGGCTTGCTGGAGCCATCCTGGTTGAAAGTGCGGCATGGGAAGTACCAACCCAAGTTGCCATTCACATCCGGGATGCCAGAATCAGCTTTGGCGGTGATGAGCCCCTTGCAAGCACCATTGACGTTCTGGAAGAGGAAACTGCCGTCTTGTCCGCCATGCTTCTCAGGAAGATCGAAGAGGACGTTGGCGCCTGCAGGGACGCCTCGCGCGAGAGGGTGTGTGGACTGAGCCAAGTCGTAGGCCTTGCCGTGAATAATCATGTATCCTCCGCCGACTTCATTAACCCTCAGGCGTACGTTGCCGCTCGAGGGGCAAACAGTCTCAGTGAATCCGAACGTGAGATAACCGACGAAAGTACAGATCAGCATAATGATGCTGACAAGGCCAACCTTCTCTCTCCAAGCACGCTGCTGCGCCTTCTGCGGCTTGCCGAAGCACTTCAGAACCGCATCAGGGCACCAGAATGTGATGATGGCGCAATAAACATTCCACAGACTCGGGGGTCGCATCTTATCCTTCTCCTTCTGGCGCTGCTTCTCCATGTTCTCCATTGTCTTGCTCCTCGTCAGTCTGCGCGCGGCACGCGGCTCCTCGTCGTCCAATGGCGCCTGCTTGTCATTGTAGCCTCCTCCAGAAGCGTTGCGCATGTGTGGTGGCTTCAGATCGGTACTGTCAGAGCTGACCGTCTCGGCCTCCATGGCGTCTTCCATGATAGGGTCATTGCCGGTGGTCGAGGGCTGGACGTTCATGCGCTGGGCGTGTTTGCGGTAGTGGTAGTTGGGGTCATTGGGGTCGTTTCGCCGGCGCTCTGGACGAATCAGACTGCGCTTCCTGCCCAATTCCTGCGCAGGCGTCGATTGCGCACTACGCATCACGGGGTCTCTGTCCATGGGGACGGGCGTCCCGGGCGAGGGCAGCGGTCGAGCGTGCGAGTAGGCACCGCTCTTGCTGTGACTGTGTGTGCGGTCGTGGGATCTCGTGTTTTCGGCGTCAGAAGTCCTCCGGCGGCGGTGCGATGTTGATTCACGGAAGGCGCCTCTCTCCTCCCTCCGCGAGCCGTCCGGTCGCTGTGGCAGAGACATTGCGCGGAATGCAGTCTCCCTTTGGCGTTGCACAGCTTAGGTGATAGGGCCAGCAAGGGCCGGTGAAAGAAACCGGCACAACTGGAGCCGCGCTCCCGTAGAAGGGTGCTGCTGTTGCTATGCGAATGAGCGGGTGGAGCCTTCGCGGTGTTGTTGCTGTGGGGGGCGATGGGTACGGGGGTCGATGCGGGTGTCCGGTAGGGCAGGCGCAACGTGCAGAGTGTTTCAGCGAGAGTGCTCTGGGGCAACAGCGAACGAGCCACAGAAAGAACGATCGTGGAGTAGAAACAATGCAGCGCAACGAACGACGGGGCAGCAAGGCTCGGTGCTGTAACAGCCCTGGACGTGGGCGGCAGGTCGTGAGGGCAACTGAGCGATGAGGCGAGGTACCCCTTGCCAGAAGCAGCCGCGCCAAAGGCCACCAGAGGCCGCCAGAGGCCAGGAGAGCTATTTTAACAACCACTAGCCATTACGGGTGTTCGGAGCTCTAGCCGTGGACATCGTGATTTCGAAAATGTGGCAGCTCTCGCTCGGCGATGGCAACAGTCGTCTTCGCCTGTCGTATCAAGTGGGCTCGAGATAACGCAGCAGCGACCAGCGCTCAGTTGCTCGTTCTACATGCTGAGAGAGCAAGTGAGCATCTCAAGATTTTCTGGATCCACCCCCGCTGTAACGAGGAACTGAGCATCCGGGCATGCAGCTAGACGCATTGTCTTTCGCTGACCCTGGATTGGCGAGCTGCAACATTCATAGAATGGCAATCCACTCAGAGGAAGATCGCGCCCACATCTAATGTTGTGCAGGAGGCTCAGCGCATGTCGCCATTGACAGGCCGTGCCGAGGTTTGCAGTGAAATGGCAGACGTGGACATGTACTGTACAAAGACGCATCTCATATTGGGAACCTGATGGATACGAAGCTGCGCCCGAATCCTTCCGCCCCTGTGTGCCTGCAGTAGAAGCACGCCGCTCGTCGCGAAGTCTGCGTCCGCGGCAAAGCACACTGGTAGACAGCGCTGGCTGACAGGCGAGCCACCCATCCGGTCAAGACCCTGAGTATAGCGCCTCGTGCTCGAGCCTCTAATCCTGCAAGGCCTCCCACACCCTGACGGCCCATGAATCGGCACCGTGAGCTTGGACAAGCTTTCTGCGCCGCTGGATTGCAATTCTGGAGGAATTCTGAGCGCATGTCCGTGAGAAGCGAGAGCATGGGATGGGAAATGCATTGGTGATGCTACCATGGCTGCGCGTTGCATTCCTCAACATTGGCTGCCCAGCACTAGCCATGGCGAATGACGACTGCATCCTTACACCCACAGGAAAAACATACGCCACTATTTTCTCTTCCGTTTTAGGACTCCTGCCTCGCGCGGCTTTTGGTCCATTTTGCGACTCAATGGACAGGCGGCGCCATCGAATTGGACACGCGCTGAATCATCTGGTGCCGTCCGGGAATCCGTCTTTTGTAATCTTCTAAAACATCTTTCAAGACTATCTTCGAGCACTCGGGCTGTACCTACTTCCTGTAACCCAGCACTCCTCGGAACGAACCGAGTCCGTGGACTGTAGCGGCTTGTCTGCCTCCAAGGTTTTCTTCAGATCGTCGACCTCGTATCCAACATCCCAGCGGCCCAAGCAGCTCGTGCTCTGACCTTCTAGCGCGAACGGAAACCCTTGGGAGGGTCTTGTGTGGGGGCTACTCAGGGATCACGTCTGCTTCTGTGCTCTATCGTGCTTGCCTGCAGCGCATAGTGGGGAAGCTTGAACGGCCACGACTTCGTGACATATACAACGCCGTGCCCGTCCCGAGGCTTTCAAAGCACGGGAGACTCTGCGTCAGCACAATCTCGACGTTCCCGTATCGTCTTCACTGAGCTGTAAGTGTCCCATGTCCATGTTCCACTGGGCCCGAACCAGGGTTCCGCGCATATGTCTTGCAGCCTGCCGAAACTCTTAACATTCTACGCCATGGTCGCGCTCGCTGACCGGCAACAGACACCGCAAACACAGTGGAGTGATTCGCAATCTTGCGATCTAATCACTTGCAGGTCAACCTCCAGCTGCAACCTCCGCCTACGCAATCGCGTACACCGCCGGCTCCACAGCACAACGACGAGGTTCCAGGGACCGGCGCGTTACATTGAGATATGGCCGAGCCAGCTTCAGCAGCGCCCACCAGGGACCTGCCACCGATTCCATCTCCCCACGCCAACGTGCACTCCGAATCGAACGCTGCCTCTGGAGGCATTCGAAGACCTCCGATTCCGTCTTTCAGCATCGACGACCATGCCGATGCAACAGCAGGAGGCCGCGATTCAAGGCAATCCGGGTCGTCTCTCACACCAAGCTCGGTCGGTCACTCAAGAACACCGTCGCGGGAGACACCAGACATAGGAGGCAACAGAGACTCGGCTCCTGGGGAGGCAGTGACAAGGGACATACCAATTCGCCAGTTGCACATCAGCGATGGATCATATGGGAGCCGGTACTCCCATGCTGGAGAGCTCGAAATGGCCAGTGTGGCAGACGAGCCCGAGTCTGTCTACACCCCTCGGGAGCAGTACCAGTCTGGCCACTATTCGCAGCCTACACCGCCTCTGACCTCAGACCCCAACCGCGACCCTATGCGCTCCCCAGTTCACTCTCCACTTCAGTCTCCGAGCGCTGATTCGAATCACGGCTTCGACTTCAATGCAGGGTCGCCGCTACAGGTACCTCGCACGACACATGCACGACCCAACTCTGCCTACACGCTTGGGTCCGAATTGAATGCGCGAGGTCGTACACATTCCCCACATCTTTCGGTGGGTGGGTCTCCGTCGCCCAGTGGTCCCCCAGTCAGCTACCAACGACAGGCCTCGGCAAACCGCAGGTCTCCGGACATGAGGCCCGTCTCGTATGTGGATCTGTTGAATTTGCCCTACAACCAGCAGATAGCACCGGCTGCGAACATAGGAAATTCGCAGCTGCGGGGCGCTGTTGGACAAAATGCTTCACTGCTCGACAGCAAGAAAACGTTGGAGATGTACAGAGCCAATGTTAAGAAGACGCAGGACAGCCCAGTCCAGTACGAGTTTGCGCTGTTCATGGTACAGGTTGCACGCGAGATTGCAGCTGCGGGTCCTTCGAACGATGACCACGGGATGACACCTGCAGAGTTGTTGAAGGAAGCACGACAGATCTTACAGCGTCTAGCTGATCGCAGCTACCCGTTTGCACAATACTACCTTGCAGATGGCTACGCTTCTGGCCTTTTTAACAAGGACAAACCGGACTACGATCGAGCTTTCCCATTATTTGTTGCTGCGAGCAAACACGGCCATGCGGAATCTGGCTACCGCGCCGCCCTCTGCTACGAGTTCGGCTGGGGATGTCGTAAAGATTACGCCAAGGCTGTACAGTTTTTCCGTGCTGCGGCTTCCAAAAATCACCCAGGAGCCGCTACGCGACTTGGCTCCGCATGTCTGAGAGGCGATATGGGTCTCCAGGGTAAGTACAGGGAGGGCGTGAAGTGGCTGAAGCGCGCCTCCGAATCTGCCGATTACCAGTACAATAATGCGCCATATGAACTCGGCCTCCTGCATGAAACAGGCTACGGCGACGACATCTTCAAAGATGAGATCTACGCAGTCCAGCTGTTTACCCAGGCAGCGGAGTTGGGGCATCCTTCTGCCGCCTTGAAACTGGGCGAGGCCTATGAGCATGGACTGCTGTGTTGTCCGAAGGATGCTGCCCTCTCAGTTCACTATTACAACTGCGCCGCTCAAGCCGACATCCCCGAAGCTATGATGAACCTTTGTGCCTGGTACATGGTCGGTGCAGAGCCAGTACTAGAGAAGGACGAGAACGAGGCATATGAGTGGGCAAAGAAAGCCGCAGAGCATGGTAGGTGTTATTCACGTCTGAGATCGTCGACCTACTTGCTAAATGAGCCAGGCCTTCCCAAAGCAGAGTACGCCTGCGGGTACTTCACAGAGATGGGCATTGGTTGCAGACGTGATGCGCTAGGAGCAAACGTCTGGTACGTCAAGGCTGCTGATCACGGAGACGAGAGAGCAAAGCAACGCCTTGCAATCATCCAGGCTGCTGCCTCAGGTCAACCAAGTACACCAACAGGCAACGAGAAGGTCAAGCTCAAGAAGGGTAAAGATGGCAAAGATGAGAACTGCACTGTCATGTGAGGTCCACAGCTCTGCGAGCCCAACTCTTCCCTTCCAGCACACAACGCATACACACATTTGGTGGAACATCGTCCGGATATTGGCTACATTAAGGCATTGCGGAATTGCATGGTTTGGTTGCATAGCGCGCTAGGTTTCGAGCGTCAGAATCTTTCTTTGTTGTTAGCATTTGCGTTGCGTTTATACCAGATCCCGAAGGAGTAATGAATCAATGTAGAAAGCTAGATGACCAAAAATGGATAATGTTTATGGCAGTCGTGGTCGTTTCGATATACAATAGATAACCACGTAGTATCGACTTTGCGGGGTAGCAGCACTGTTGTATTTCAACCCAGATTTATCTAGACCACAGCGTCCTGTCGTTTGATGGCAGGTGTCTCGCTCACATTCGGTACGGTTGACGGCGGCTTTTCGCGTCTACGCGCGTGTATTGCGGTACAATGACCCTTCAAAACCACCGATTGGCTTCTCCGCCTCGAACGTTTTACGTATCTTGACCCCTTCTTTGTGCCGTCGTGGCCACGAGGACACAATTGACATCGGTTGCTCTCAAGACTTGCGGTGTACGACACGCGTTCGCAAGTACGCTTATCTTAAGTTTTACTCTAGAGGAGTGATCGGAGAGCTACTCGGAGTACACACAGGGCGCAATTTCACAGGGCGTACCTCGAACGCCGAACGCTACTGGTTCGCTTATCGCTGCTTGCTCGATCCATACATAGCTGCTCCTAATCGGGCATGAGTGATGCAGCATCGTGGGTCTCAAACGCGTGCAGGGCGCGGATGGAAGAGAGATTCACATGACTACGCCAATACGGCAGGAATGATAAAGGGTTTCGTAACCCCAACGCCATTCCACATAATACGCATTCACAACCAAAAGCTACAGTCACTGCTGCACTGCTGCTTGAACCACTACGAATTGCTACCAATTGCTACACTCGCAACAACCGTACACCTAAGACTGCACTACAATACGAATAATGGCACCGCCTTCAGCCATTGACGTCTCGGCAGTATCGGACACAACTGGAGTCACGCTTCCAAATCCTCTCACTGCACCTGTACAAAGCAACGACATATACGGACGCCGAAAGAAGACAGACAGGTCTCAATGGGGGACCGCAGCCCCAGCAAACACCGCCAATTTCAGACTACGATCACACGCCCATAAACCGAAGGCAAAGTCATTTGAGCGTACGTCTTATTACTTGACATTTCCAGCAAGAGGATATAGAGACTGATTATGCTGCATAGACTACTTCAGCCATGAAGCTCAGATACGGAAGGGCAACTCTCTCAAGAACGCGGCCAAATACCTCAGCACACCAGGCATAATATCTCTCGGGGGAGGCTTGCCATCTAGCGAGTACTTTCCTTTCGACGAATTGACAATGAAGGTCCCTACTATTGGCAAGTTCTCCGAGGCGGAGACAAAAAAGTTTGGTGTGGTCGTCAAAGCAGGCAAACATGATTTGGCAGAGAACAAGTCTACCTACGATATCGCGACTGCATTCAATTACGGTCAAGGTGCTGGAGCAGCCCAGATGCTGCGGTGGGTCACTGAGCACACCGAGATGGTGCACGATCCGCCGTATGAGGACTGGCGATGCACCATGAGCATTGGGAGCACATCAGGACTCGACATGGCTTTGAGGCTGCTCACAAGACCGGGCGATGTGATGCTCTCTGAAGAATATACCTTCTCAGCCGCAGTAGAAACAGCACGTCCGATGGGTGTTCGCGTCTGCGGTGTTCCTGTCGATGCCGAAGGTCTCCTTCCCGAAGCCATGGACAACATTCTGTCCACCTGGGACGTCAATACTCGAGGCTCCCGCAAGCCTCATCTCCTCTACACTGTACCCACAGGCCATAATCCCACGGGTGCCACACAGGGAATCGATCGCCGAAGAGCACTGTATGAGGTGTGCCAGAGGCACGATGTCTACATCATCGAAGACGAACCATACTACTTCCTCCAAATGCAGCCGTACACCGGCCCAAACTCCCCAGACGTTCTACCACCGAATTCTCACGCCAACTTCTTGAAATCTCTCGTCCCTAGTCTTCTGTCCATGGATACCGACGGCCGAGTCATGCGACTCGACTCCTTCTCCAAAGTAATCGCACCAGGCTCACGCATCGGGTGGCTCACCGCGTCCGCCGAAGTAGTCGAGAAGTACCAGAAACACGCAGACTGCTCGACGCAAAACCCATCTGGCATTTCTCAGCTCGTGCTCTTCAAGCTGCTCGACGAGCACTGGGGCCATGCCGGGTACCTCGACTGGCTCATCTATATCCGCATGGAATACACCAAGCGGCGCGACAGCATCCTCGCCGCGTGTGCGAAACATCTCCCCCGTGAGGTCATGAGCTGGAACCCACCAATGGCCGGCATGTTTCACTGGATGCAGGTTGATTTCAGGAAACACCCAGATTACCCGTCCAAGAGCATCGAGACGATCGAGGAGGAGATCTTCCTCAAGGTGATCGATCATGGCGCGCTGGTTATGCGCGGCAGCTGGTTCTACGCGGATAACGAGGAAGCTCATGATACGCTGTTTTTCAGGGCGACGTATGCGGCGGCGCCGGCAGAGAAGATTGACGAGGGAATCAGAAGGTTAGGCGAGGCTGTAAGGAAGGAGTTCAGGCTGGGCGAGGCAACTGGGAACGGAGCTGAGGTACATTAGCACCAAAAGCAGATACACATGACTCAGCTTCTTGCATTATTATCCTCGAGTACGCAGTGTACATATTCCAGAACTTCCAGATCTCATCGAGAACGTGTCCAGCCCTTAAACCCTCGCACTTCCACGCTGAAACGCAGTGCCAAAAGTATACAGTCCAAATGTAGCCAGCAGACTCAGTCCAATGGGCAGCGGCTTGCCAGACTTGACTGCGCGGGGAATCGAGCTGCCAGCGAGCACAATTGAGGCAAGGAGAGCGAATTCAACGCCGTACGGGTTGCGGTTCTGGATGCGCAGGCCGCCAAGGATGTAGAGCAGACCGACAGTGACGCCGGCAGCAACGGAGGGGACTGAGCCGGTACGAATGTAGCCCGTTATTCCTCCGCCGGCCGTCAGAGCACCGAGGAGAAGAGCTGTGTTTGCGAGAGACTGTATGATATTGTCAGCAGAAATCCAATTGGGTTGGTTCGATTGGCCGCGCAGCTCGTGAGGAGCTCTGATGGGGACCGTACCATGTTGTTCGCGGGGGATTGGGACGTTTTGCAGTGGTTCTTGCAAGTTCCAGGGTTTCTGGAGCTTCAGCTGGAGTATCGCAACGTGGTCGACCAGAGAGGCTGAGGAATGGTGCGAGTAACCGGGTAGATGACGGACGTACCTAGGTAGTTGCGGGGAGCTGCTGAGCTTCGGACTTCCGAGACGCCGACCTGATCGTGGCCTCAACGTGCATACGTACGCGCCCGTAGCTCCAGCCAGTCCACCACCAGCCAACACACCTCAGTCCATTGCCGTCTCGTGGCACGCCCTCGCTCACTGCAATCCACAATGCCACCCAAGCAGCGCACTCCCGCTCCCCAGACCGTCCCCGGCACACCGTACTCGGCCGCCAAACCCAAGTCCTCCAACGACGCGCAAGACATCTTGCAGGGCGTATGGAACCGCTACGTTGAGAAGACACCACAGCGCACCAAGCTGCTCGACAGCTTCATGCTGTTCCTTGTCGTCGTCGGCGCTCTGCAGTTCCTCTACGTTGTGCTCGTTGGCAACTTCGTGCGTGCTCCCTCCTACTTCGAATGCACTCACTGGTGGTGCCATTGGAGCTCGAGCATTACTATTACTATTGGCACTAACGCGCGAGCAGCCTTTCAACGCCTTTCTTTCCGGCTTCAGCGCCTGCGTCGGCCAATTCGTGCTCACGGCGTCCCTCCGCATCCAGACCAACCCCGAGAACAAGGCTAGTTTCGAGAGCATCTCGCATGAGAGGGCATTTGCGGACTTTGTGTTTGGGAGCTTGCTGTTGCACTTTTTCTGTGTCAACTTTATCAACTGAGCGCTGTCAAGGGTGGGTACAAAAGCATAGATCGAGGTTGGTCCTCGTCGAGGAAGAAGACCGTTGCAGAGGGCCGATGGAGGCTAGGACACATGATTGGAGTTATGGCGCAATACTTGCATGGGACAAAAGATAGAAGAAGGCGAGCCTTCTTGACAAGAGCGAGAGGGTAGCCAGCGCGCTATGAGCGTGCGAAGTAGGTGTGATGCTAGCGGCTGCCAGATACCCGTCAATGCAGCGTCATGTTCACCTCTTCTTCGTTGTCTTATGAGATTCAGTTGATGCAAGACAGGAAGACATTTGATCAAGCTGGACGTCGCCGTACCCGCCAACTCGAAAATGAAGCTGGATACCAACCTGTACCACAAGTGCAGAAAGAAGCACGTCAGCTGCATCTACTCGAGACACTGATCGAAACCCAACGAATTTGCAATCGCCTCGATCCTGCTTCGAAGTAATACTGCACTTGACAATTCAGGTAAGGTTTTCCGCGGGCCTAAACAGCGTCAAGACGAGCACCTCGCACTCATGGTTCCCATCCTCGATCCCTCCTCCATTCACAATACAATGGAGACGTGCGGTCTCTTCATTTCACCACAGCTCTAGAAAGCAGTCTGCTTATAACCTCCAGCAATATCGGTGAGTTTTTGTGGCAGCTGACGTAGCGCTCTCGCTTGCAGCTGCTCCAAGGCTGTTGTGCCTGCCGTGGACGCTCCTTCCTTTCACATATTTACGTGTGCTAGCGCGCTTTGACCGACGCGTCACTTTTCTCCCACTCAGGCTGCAGTCCCTCACTTTGGGTAACTCACCACCACACGCCAACATGGTGAGCACACGCAGCAAGGCTAGAAGGGCCTCCACTCCGCTCTCGATTTCACCTGCCAGCCCAACACCGAGCCCTCCGGGCAGCTCAAAGACGAAGCTTGTGGCTCCAGAGCAGGCAGACGATGCCGCCAGCAACGCCCAATTGGACTTGCAGGACGAATCATCGGATAAGGACGCCTTCGACAGCGACGACGAACCAGACGGTAACCACGAAGACCATTGCGGCCGCCACACAAGCGACCTGGCAATCCACTGCTATGGAAAGACCTATGCAGGCAAGAAGTGCAGATACCGAGGCTGTATCGTCAAAGAAGGCTTCTTTCCAGTGTGCGGTCAGCACCATTGGCACCAGAAAAAGGCGGGTCGCTGCCAGGCCATTGAGAAGTGCGGCCACCCGTGCAATCGACTCACTGCGTTCACGCCTCCATACTTCTTTTGTACCAAGCCTGAGCACGGTATCAGTTCAATACCGTGTCACTTCATGCGTCTACCTACCGAACTGCGTCTGATGATCTTCCGGTATGTGCTCCCTGATGTTGTCCCCGCGGCCTCATACTTCGACAAGGGACACATGGCTATCATGATGGTCAATCGCCAGTTCTACGTGGAAGCGTCCACAGTTGTATACGGCGAGCTCAAGTTCAAGGCTGTGGTGCAGCCAACATACATCGCTCTCTTCGGACGAGAATGGCACCGCGAGTCGGTTGATCAGACCTACGTGGACTTGAACAAGCAACTTTGCCAAGCTGGTGCTCGGCGGATCCGCCATCTTGAAGTCACCGTTCGATTTGGCGACAAACATAAGAAGATCAACGGCGTCGGCGTAGCAGGCGTCAGCCACGAGGACTATGAGGTGTATCAGGTCCGAGACACAGTTCGACAGCTGGTGCGATTGATGGCACCCGAGCTCTCGAACTCTGACTCGATAGCTCTCAAGCAGTTGAGGATCAAACCGGAACCTGGTCCTAGGCAACGATGGGAGTCTGAGGAGGCCATCGCAGCCATCTTCTTCATCCTAGAGCCCTTGCTAGCTTTGGCACCGATTGATGATGTCACGCTTCAAGCTCCCCCGCGACCTTTCCACTACTCCTGGAAGTATTTGGCCACGGCAGCGGCCATTGGCGGACTCCAGACGAACAAGGAGTTTCGTCAGCTTCGCAAGCAATGGGTGGAATCTATGCAAAATTCATCGTCAGGAACCGGTGCCAAACAAAATCCCCAGGTAACGAAAGCTGGCGTTGCAACTCAGTACAGCACAATCGAGAAATTTGCACGACTCATCTACCGTGAAGATGCTGCTCAAGCACAAGGTAAGAATTCTCTAAGGTTCAAGTCGTATCACAAGTCTGATTGTCCGCAGGCAAAGCAAAGTCCAAGCATGGCTGGACATCGTTTTCGTTCCAAGGTATTGAGCGAGTCTTGCACCTTGCCAGAATGGCCCACGAGAACGGCGACCTCGCGACCATATTCAAAATCCACCATACTATCATGGCGCGATGGAAGCAGGCACACGATCAGCAGCGCCGATCATTGGCTACAGTCTCCGCTGCCGTTTCAGGCATGTTCTATGGTGATTTCCAAAATGCTGCAGGTCATAAATCGGAAGACTTGTTCGCATTCTACGAAACCTCGCCTCCTAGCTCGTCTGAAGAAGATACTCTGTTCAAAGACACTTGGCCTGAGCTCAGTGTCAAAGACTATACGATGAAACTCCTTGATCTTGACGCGACAGTGAAGGAAGAAGGGGCCAGGGTCACCTTGCGCAAGAACGGCAAGAAAGAGATACTGTTAAAGACTCCTGCGGTGGCCCGTATGTTGCGACTTCGCAAGCAGCGGATCATGCTCGACTCATGAAACTGAGCAGAAACATTTCCAGTGAAGGAAGGTACTTGAGAGCGCATACGGATATGCGTACAACAGGATCAGGGTGGACATGCAATCGTCAGATCATGCTTGTTTTCAGAATGATGTACAAGAAACGTAATCAGATAACTTTCAATATAGCATACACTTTCTAGAATCACGATATCACTTCTGCCTCCTACGCATGCCAACCTCAAGGCCCAACGGCTTCCTCAAGAAACCCTCTCTTGTCTCCATCTCACCCTGCCTCAGCTCAAACTCGTACCTCTTGAACACGGTAGCCACAATGAGCGCCAGCTCCATCTCCGCAACGTTCCTGCCCACACAAGCCCTAGGTCCGTAGCTGAAGGGAATGAATGCAGCCTTTTGCTTCTCCGTAACCTTCTCCCATCGCTCCGGCCTGAATGTATCCGCATCCGGACCCCAGATCTCCTTCGAGTGGTGGATCGTGTACGCAGGCACAGAGAGTACAGTGCCTTGGGGAAAGTGGCGGCCGTTGATCGTCAGACCGGGACCCGGGGGAATCAAGCGCGGCAGACCGAGCGAGGATGTGCTGTGAATACGCATAGTCTCCTTGATAACATTATCGAGGTATTGCAAATCCTTCACCGCGGCGTACGTGGGAACGTCGTCGCTGGGAAGCGCCTCGTCAAGCTCTTGCTGTAGCTTGCGCACAACTTCAGGGTGTGTCAGACAGTGGAAGAGCAGCGCGCAGGACGTGTTCGAGGTGGTGTCTGAGCCGGCGATGAGCTGAGTGAGTGCTTCGGCGGTGAGCTCTTCGCGGCCGAGCTTCTCACCCTTCTCGTCTCGACCTTCCATAAGGCGCGCGAGAAGATCAACGCGGTCAGTGTCTGGTCGGGCAAGACGCTCGTTCACGCGGGCCACGGCGATGCCGGCGAGGTTCTCGATTGCTTTCATTCCCTGGCTGAAGAAAGGGTCAGGGAAGTATTTTGCGTACGGCTTGAGCTGAGGGAGAATGCCAATCGTTCTAGGTCACTTCGTCAGCTGTGATTCAACGAGAGAAACATCGTTCAACGTACCCA
This sequence comes from Didymella keratinophila, assembly GCA_011058865.1. Lineage (NCBI taxonomy): Eukaryota > Fungi > Ascomycota > Dothideomycetes > Pleosporales > Didymellaceae > Didymella > Didymella keratinophila. The sequence goes on along the minus strand of SWKW01000092.1, from coordinate 54,428 downwards.
GACACCTCTCCTCTGCGGTTCAAGACCTCGATAGCAGGCGCAAACGTAGGCTCAGCGTCGGGGGTCAGTCTGACTTCCGCAAAGTCCCTGCCTTTCTCAAGCATGCCGAATGGTGCGCCGAAAGCCAAGTCTCCAATAACGTCGAAAGCCAAGTAGTTGAACCAGTTCAGAGCATCCAACTGGTACCAGCCACCCTGCTTAGAAGCAGCGCGCTGGTCCCATTGCTTCTGCAGCTCCTCAAGGTTGTGGTGAATGTACTGCTCGAATTGGAGCACCGACTTTGCTGAGAACGTGTGCGAGACGGTCTTGCGCTTGCGGGTATGCTCGGCGCGGTCGCGGGTGTTGAAGAGACCGCGGCGGATGGAGACGAAGGCGTCGTAGTACTCGCTGTGGTATGTTAGCTATTGTGGACGCCTTTAGAACGCGTCTTCTTACCTCTTCAGCATGCCATTGCCGTGGCCGTAGATGATGGGTATCGCTTCTGCGTCTGCGATGCTGACATGGTGTGGTTGGATCCTGACCATCTGGCCATACTTCTTGTGCGCATTGTCTACAGAAAGATAGCGGTGTCCTTTGCGAGCCTGGAAGAGAAGCCAGAGATTTGTGAAGGCTGCAGGGAATGGTCCAGGGATGTCCTTGATTTGCCAATTGCGAATGTATGGCAAGACATAGTAGAGGACTGGTACAAGGAGGAGCGTATACGGCGTGAGGAAGACGTCGAGAATCATCGTGAAGGTGGTTCAGGAAGTCAATAGGAAAGAAGGGTCAAGGCCGCACTTGTAGAAGAGGAGCTGCCGCGTAAACGAAAAGAGCACTTCTTTGACGTAACCAGCTCAGCTTGATATCCTGGTGTTCACCCGAACCTGGCGACGCGTCTGTCTTATATCTCCAACCGCCTCGTCCCAGCTTCTCCATGTTTGAGCCCCGAGTCTTCAACCAGTCCCAGTCTTTCCAAAAACAAGCTGCTGGCGAGGGTCTTTCCGACGACCTCCAGGACCCGCACGAGACCCTCTGGAGCATCGACCGGCCGTTTCCATCGTGGGGCAGCCACACATTAGCCAATCACGTCGCTGGTCAACGGCCCTTACGAAGCCGTCCTGCGCTCCCGACTCCAGATTCTCTCGGCATGGCGTACCCCGCAATCCGAGTCTTCTCCGCCATCAGCATCGAAGCATCGGCTGGCGGCATGTTGTGCTGCTCCCGATTAGGACGAGCGATTGTCCGAGTCTCGTGCGCAGCACAGTGGGTTGTGTGATGGCATTTGACAACGAGTGCTGCAGGATAGACGCGGTTTTGTGGGGTGTTTGGTTGCCGTTCCTGGCTCCCGCGAGCCTCAGTGAGCCTTGAAACGTGCGTACAGCGGTGATTTGATGTCGCGCATGTGTAAGTGTCTCTGGTGCTGTTCGATTGGTCAATGCGTGCGAATCACTTGAGGCTTGCGCAGGCGAGGTAACAAGCCTCGTGTATCGTACATAAGAGCAGTCGCTACCAGCTCTACAGAACGCCGAACCAAAGGCCTTCGCGTCTCAGCTCAGCGCGAACATCATTGTCTGCAACGTTAGCAGCTTGTCGTAGTATGGGATTTTGCGTGGACGTGCCCTTTGCAGCGGCGGCCAGATTCAATCCGTATTTAGAGGATTATCTTCATTCTCTAGATAGCACTTCAATGACATAGCAAAACGTGAGGAGTAAGACTCAATCATAGCGCAAGGGTTATTGTATTAGGGAATAAGCACATCTATGGCTAATCAAGCGAAGCATCAGTAGACTCACAACCACTATTCGGGAAGTGAGCCAGCCTGCAATCATCAACTCGTAACGTCGGCCGTAACGCCCCGTGGTATCATGCCTTCGCTCTACAAAGCAAAATCAGATCTCCATCTACATATCATCATCCTCAAAGAAGTTCAAGATTGCTTTGATCGCCATCGGGCCCAGCCCGTGTGGCGGGTAGCAGATATAGCTTGGGTCGTCGACGGCACCCAGCTTCTCGCGGAATTCGGTCTTGTTGGTGAGCTTGAGCTCGGTCGCAATCGCGTGGTAGGCGCGGCTGAGCACCTTGACGCGAGTGCCCTTGACGTTGTGGCCGGGGGTGAACTTGGAGCTGGCCCCTCCACCGAAGGTGACGGACTCGGCGCCAGATGCGGCCACGGCCTTGAGTGCGTGAGTAACGATGTACTCGATAGACCCAGAGGGCGCGTTGGGGAAGTCAAGCGAGTACTTGACCTGCCAACCGTGGTCGGGGGACAGCTGTGCCATTGCGACAAAGGCGGCGATGGTGCCGTCAGGTGTCTGAGCAATGTGGTACTGGCGGTGCTCCTCGTCCTGCCATGGGTGGATGTTGGTCAAATGCACCTGGCGACCCTTGCGGCCCTTCAACCAGTCCTCAACACGAGCGTCGACCTGCTTCTTCACCTCTGGAGGTGGCGGTGTTCCGATAGAGTAGTCGCTGATCTTGACGCCTTCCTTCTCGGCGTGACGAATCTTGCGTTGGACATCTGCGTCCTTCTCTGCAGGGTTGTGGGCCGGGTCAACGCGCTGCTCGCCAGTAACGGAGAACGTTCGCCAATTGAATTTCGTGGCGAGCACCTCCTCTACTGGCGCACCCACAAGGAGCCACAGTGGCTTGAGGTTGCGCTCCTTCTTGATGTACTTCAGGTAACCAGTCATGGTCTTCAGGTATTGAGATTCGTGGCACAGAGGGTCACCAACAGTGATGGCAAAGCCATCTTGAGGTACGAAGCCAACTGCAGCACCGGTGTTCTGATCACGCCAAATCTCTGTGCGAGGCTCCAGCCATGAGGTGTTGGTCGCATCACCGTAGTTGGCGATGAGCTTCTCGATGGGCTGCAAATCGATCTTCGCCAAGACACGGTCCTGTCCCTCCCAAGGTGGGTGCATTGTGCTGGCGTCCGGGTGGCGGAGCTGCTTAATGACTGGCTTCTCTGGCAGACTCTTGGGGTCGCGAGGGAACATCGATGCGTGACGGATGTTTCCGAGGTTGAGCAAAAGCATGAGAATGCGCTCAAGACCAATGCCACCACCACCGTGTGGAGGCGCACCCCACTGGAAGCCCTGAATGTATTCCTCCATGGTCGAGGGGTCCATCTTCAGCTTGTCCATCTTGTCGAGCAGCATCCTAGAATCGTGGATACGCTGACCACCACTAAGGATTTCTTGTCCACGGCAGAAAATGTCGAAGGAGTTGGTCAGCTCTGGGTTGGTGGGATCTGCCATCGCGTAGAAAGGTCGGGCGTTGGCGGGGAACTTGTCCAGCACGTAGTAGTCGGTACCAAGCTTCTCCTTGATGACACGACCAAGCTGGACTTCATCCCTTGTACCCAGGTCTTCATTCTCGTCGAGCGGGTTGCCGTTGTCGTCTCTCCACCCTGACTCGTTGAGCATACGTACGCCCTCGGCGAAGGGGATGACAGGGGTTTGGTCCAGCCAAACCAAGTCCTCGTGAGGAAAGTGCTTCTTGACAACCTCAATCTCAGGACGGTAACGCTCGTAGATGCCCTTGAAGATCGTCTTGAATGTACGATCGAGGACACGGAGAACCTCGTGGTAGTGCTCGTCGATTTGCATCTCGAGATCAAGACCAGTGTACTCCGTCAAGTGACGGTAAGTATTACTGTTCTCAGCACGGAACACGGGACCAATCTCGTATACCTTGCCAAAGTCTGCGGAGATAGCCATCTGCTTTGCCAGTTGGGGAGATTGAGCAAGGAACGCGCCACGGCTGAAGTACTCAACCTTGAAGACACTGGCACCGGACTCGGTGGCGCCACCTTGCAACTTGGGTGTGTGAATCTCAATAAAGCCTTGCTCGTCAAGAGCCGAGCGGAAGAGGTTGCAGATACCGGACTGGATGCGGAAAATACCTTGCGACGCTGTCGATCGCAGGTCAATGACACGGTTGTTCAAACGTGTCCTGTCCGCAATCCTGACGCGGTTGTGTCCGTCCTTATGATCTGGAGCAGCGATCTCGGCGTCGACGTCAGCTTGTGTGACTTCGGCTTCGTATACATTGAAGGGAAGGTGGTCGGCGATCTCAGCTTCGACGTGCAATGCGTGCACGGAAATCTCGACGTTGTGGATGGTGGTGCCGGTGACCTCGCCCTGCTTGGAGTTGGGTGCCTGCAGAATACCCTTGACGAGAACAACGCTCTCAACCTCGAGATGCTCTGCCCAGTACAGCATGTACTTGGAGATATCTGAGTGCTCCATGAGGACACCCTGGATTGTGGCAAGCTGCTGGCGGAATACGAAGAAGACGAACTTGGAGCTCATCTTGCGCAGGTGGTGAATGCGGGCACGGAAGATGACCTCCTTACCAACATCGTCCACCGTGAACTCCTGGATGTTGGAGCGAAGCTGGTGCTTCCACTCGCCGGCATAGCTGTTGGGAGGAACGACACCGTACTTCGCCTTCTGCTCAGGTGTCAATTCGGCGGCGGCCTGTTGCTCCATCTCCTTTCTCCTCCTCTCAATCTCTGCCTCCTTTTCTTGGTTCTGCTTGTGGCGCTCTTCCTGCTGTGCCTGCTTCTCGTGCTTGCGCTGCTGGTTGCGGGACAGGGGCTCGCCATCACGGTTGAGAGGGCTATCCTCATCGTCAGAAGAGTCTCCGATGTGAAGCTTTTCCTTTACCACGCGCATAGGGCTGTGCGTGGAAAGAGAGCCGCTGCGCTCATGTTTGCGATCCTTTGAACCAGATCGGCTAGGGCTTTGAGTTCCGCGGTGGAAAACACCAGTCATGGACTTGCGCGGGGGCCCAGCATGATCGAGGCTTGACCGGCTCTCGGTAGGAGAAGTGATCTGGTCACGCTTGTAGTCACCGCTGGGCCTGTGGGCAAAGACGCCGGAAGAGCGCGGCGTCGCTGCAGGGGACTGCGCTCTGCCATTAGCAGCAACGCCGACTGGTGACTTGGTGCCGGTTGGCGACTTGATGCCGCTCTCATCCTCGGAGCCATGGCTGCTGTGGCCCGGCTTGAGCTTCTCAAGCGCTTTCTTGAGTGATGTCGGCATTGTTGTGTTTGTTGTGTCAGAGCTGTGCCCGGAGTGCGTGTGGAGAGACTACCAGTTCGCAGGGGGTGGGGCAAGCCGACGGAATGGCGTAGGGATGCTGCGAAAAGGGTTGTTGAAGGAAAACACGATCTTTGTGGGGGACGAGAATCTGAGAAGTAAGGGCCTGATGTATCAATGGGATAAGCCGGGTCCACGGTGCCGCCGGATTCCCTCTGATCGCGAACGCGGTGCTGGCCGTGCTGGCGGGCTTTCTTGATGCACACGGTATGACGCAAGTCGCTCGTGAATCCCGGAAGGTGTGGCGCGTGCGTACCGAAAGCGTTTGGAAGCGTATTTAGCGCAGGAAAGCTTGTTAGGCTTTGATGGGATTTGCAGAAATCGCTAAGAAAAGACTGCGGATGCGTCGGTATGACGTCCGTTGATAATATGGCAATCCTCCTCGAAGTCGAGATACGAGCGCGTGGACGAAGTTGGGGGGAAGATTCACAGTCGGCGGGGTTAAGCCTTCATTCATACACATGCATGTAGTCCGCGCCGTGGAAGCTTACTCACTCCCGTAGTCTTTGATCTTGCTGACGCATCCGCTATCGCATTATCACGCACATGCTGCTGAAGCACTCCGAAGCCTTTCCAAGCCGAGCTGACAACAGAGCTACCCCACTTGACGTAGGCTAGACCAGCCTTTCAATGTCACTGTGTGTGCTTGAAGCGGCAACGAAGCCTCTGACTGCCTCCAGCTGGCAGATGTTTATGCAAAGTGTGTGCACAAGCCTGAGGCGTCCAACGAATCACGATAATGCACACTGATCCAAAGTTCGATCCCCGATTTGCCGGCCCCTGCGTGACAGAGCATCGGTTTCAGGGGCCAAGAGGCTTGTGTTGTTGATTTCCAGGTCTTTCCCCATGTCCCACATGGCACATTTCTCATGCCTATCACAGCTCGATGCATTTTACGGTGTAGGTATTCGTGTGAAATTACAGGTCTGGATCGAAAGATCTCCAACGTCAAACACCCCCGTGACCACAACTCCGTCATAGCAATCTGCCGACCAGTCAACGCGGTTGTTGTCTTCATGTTTGTTGACAAAAACATGTTGCGAATGCACGAAACTTGTAGTTTCCATAAGGCAGATCAGGATGTTGCGGATAATCGGTTTCCAAGTCCCTCAAATAGTGACAGCTCATTGCTTCTCAGGGTACGCCAGGTTAGCAGCATCTTCCTCTGTGCTGAACCCTCCCCAATGCTCGAACTCTTCTGCAAACTTGACCGCCGCCTTCTCGAAGTATTGCGAATTGTCGCCCCAGGTCTCTGCGATGTTCTTTATGCACCGTAACGCTGTACGGAGTTAGTGACATACATGATAATGAGTGTAGGGGCAAACCTTTGACGTAGTGTGCATCTGTGGACTCTGACGAGTCGAGCGCCTTATGTACAACAAACTTCCAGTCGCGACCTTTCAGGTCGTAGTTCTCAACGACAGAAGGATCGATCCGGGGTCGTGTCTGCGCGATGTACACGGCTAATGTGAAGAGCCACCATTGTCGCACGAGGTTGATGTGGAATTTGGCTGAGACCAGTGGGAGCAGCACGCGTACTGCATGGGACGACGTGAGAATGTGGACAAGGAAGAAGTCGAACTTCGTGTTCTCTGGCGCCTCGGTACCCATCAACAGAGTGATCGCAAGCTCTTGCGACTGACGAAACGCTGCCTGTGGATCTGACAGCTCCCACGCGTTCCAGTACTCTAGGAACGCTTCCTCTTGTTCCTCCAGCACCTCCGAGATGTCGCCGCTTCGGTGTGGGTATAAGCCGTCGAAACGCTTGTCCTGCCGAACCCTGTCGAGGATCTCTCGCAGATCCGTGCTTTGGTGAGGACTCGGTCTTGTGTACGATTTGTCGTCGATGTAATTATGTAGCGGGCTGTAGAAGCATGCGCCCAGCGCTAGCGCTTCGATGGCGACGGTCGTTGATCCGAGTTCGTATGCGTACCCAAGGTGGATAAGTGGATGTGCGAGTCCAGAGATCAGGCCGTTGATCAGAGGGTTCTTTCCGCCCAACAGGTACTCCTCAAGCACCTGTTTGACATCGTAGCGCCTGAAAACGAGCTGGTCCTCGAAGAAGTCTACGTAGGCGCGCTGATACCTGTGCATGTTCAGCCACTGTCCGCTCATGGCAGTGAGAAACCTACTCTCTTTTGCCCAGAAAGTCTCTCCAGTCGTCCCTTGTGATCTCTGCCGGCGCATCATGCCATGGCTCCAGGCCTTCGGCCTCCTTCTCATAGATGTCGTTCAGGTGCTCTGCTGTACCTCCAAGGATGTACGCGGATCCCAGGATCTACTCTGCAAGCTTAGCAGCTACCTTCAGCCAAAGGTGGCATTGGAGCGGCATACGTGCGGTGTGTGGTTGTGGAAACGCAGGTCATGGTATATGATCGAGTAGTTGGCGTGATTCGCTTTGATCAGGTGCTTCAGGGTTCGCGAACGTTTCTCGGCGGCGGTCTCGATGTCGTGAACCTCGACAGAAGGGAGGTCGATAGACTGGTGGGTCCCACTACTTCCGGTGAGGAACGATGGTAGCTGGATTCTGGGTAAGCTGAACATGGTGATGTGTGAGAAGGTGTCCTTGTTTGCTCAAAGCTGCGATCAAGACAATTGCGGGGATCTCGGGAGCTTCATCATAGCTTGCGCACTTCGCTCGATTTGGCATGACGTGATGCTCTCTTTTCGGCTCACTCCCGTGAATCTCGCCGCACTCGCAACTAATGCCAGGATTAGTTGAGCCGCGCGAGGTGCAGGTCCGCAACACGACCTGCGCTCGCAACCCATGTTGCTTCTTGCAGCAGCACAAGATCATCTCCAGTAAGGTCCCGAACATGCAGACGTTTCACAAGCAGCTCTTGGAACTTGAGCCAATTTGAGAAGACAGTGCTGTGATCAGATTGACACCGACTGCAGATCTAAAAGTGCTGCAAAGACTACAATGTTCTGGAACCAAAGACAATCGAGTGAATATGTTGACACATTGTCTACTAGGCGTTCTATCTAAGAGCAATACCACGGCGACAACTTGACATATCGTCGAACCCAACAAACTGCCCAAGTCTCTTCATAACAGTGGTATAACGCTTAGTACTCGCCCTCCTCGACCTCGTCATCCAGAGAGTCGCTGGCAACCTCCTCGTAATCCCTGCACATACTGTTAGCTAACACCCTGCTTAAGAAAGGAGGTACTTACTTTTCAAGTGCAGCGAGATCCTCACGAGCTTCGGAGAACTCGCCCTCCTCCATACCCTCACCAACGTACCAGTGAACGAATGCACGCTTGGAGTACATGAGATCGAACTTGTGGTCAAGACGCGACCAGGCCTCAGCAATGGCGGTGGTGTTGCTAAGCATGGAAACGCTGCGGTCGACGGCGGCGAGCTCGCTGCCGGGGACGCTGATGGGCTTGGTGTAGTTGATGCCGAGCTTGAATCCAGTGGGGCACCACTCAACCAAGTTGAACGAGGACTTGGCCTTGAGCGCACCAGCGGCGGCAGTGCAGTCGCGGGGAACGATGTCACCACGGTACAGAAGGGCGACGGCCATGTACTTTCCGTTGCGCGGGTCACAAACAACCATCTGGTTGTTGGGCTCGAAGCCTGGTCTGATCAGTAAAGGTTTTCTTGACGTCGATCACTGGAACCACTTACACTGGAAGGTAAGGTCGCTGACCTTGAAGCTCTCGTGAGAGCTCTTCTTGGCTGAGATGACAGGCGCATAGCTGATGAGGGGGTAGTGAATACGAGGGTAGGGCACAAGGTTGGTCTGGAATTCGTTCAGATCAACGTTGAGCGCGCCGTCGAAACGCAAAGAAGAGGTGATGGAGCTGACGACCTGGGCAATCAGGCGGTTCAGGTGCTCGTAGTTGGGCCTAGGGATATCCAGGCTGCGACGGCAGATGTCGTAAACCGCCTCGTTGTCGACAAGGAACGTGCAGTCGGAGTTCTCGATGGTGCTGTGGGTCGAGAGGACAGCGTTGTAGGGCTCAACAACGGAGGTAGAAACGCGAGGAGCAGGGTAGACGGCAAACTCGAGCTTGCACTTCTTGCCGTAGTCGGTAGAAAGGCGCTCAAGGAGGAGAGCACCGAAGCCGGAACCTGTACCTCCACCGAAGGAGTGGAAGATGAGGAAACCCTGAAGCGAGGAGCAGTTATCTGACAGTCGTTAGCATATGGTGAATTGCAGACACAGGCGCAAGCTGCGTACCGGCAACACGGCGGATCTTCTCAATCACGCTGTCGACCATCTCCTTGCCGATGGTGTAGTGACCGCGAGCATCTATTTTTGTCAACTTTAGTCGCAGTGAATTAACATAGAGGTGCATACAGTTGTTGGCAGCATCCTCCTTGCCGCTGATCAACAGCTCAGGGTGGAACAGCTGGCGGTAGGTACCAGTGCGGATCTCGTCAATGGGCTAAGCCTGTTAGCACCTGGGTTATGCGTTGCGGAATCTGCGACATACAGAGGGGTCCAAGTCGACGAAGATGGAGCGAGGGACGTATTTGCCGTTGCCAGTCTCCGTGAAGAAGGTCTCGAACGAGCCGCCCTCGTTGAGCTCCTTCGCATCGGGGTCCGGACGACCATCAGCCTTGAGGCCGTGCTCAAGAAGGTACCTGAGGAGGCGAGGTTAGCGATTGGGCTTTAAAGACGCGTAGAGTCGCGGTACGTACAGCTCCCAGGCGCTGTTACCGAGCTGGGTACCGGCCTGGCCGATGTGGAGGTGGCAGATCTGCAGAGCGCTGTGTCAGCATACGGTCTCCAGGTATGTACAGCGCCCATGTCCGCGAAGCTATGTGAGCCATTGACGCTCAATGCGACTCTCTGATCCTTGGCTAGCACGCAGCCGTTGCGCGGCGAGCCTACGGAGCTCTCATCTCGTCCCAGGCGCGTAAAAGGAGGGGTGTCGTCGTAGGGTTGGCATGCGTGTCCGGGGCGTGCAATGCGGGTAGACGTACCTCTCCTCGCATGGTGGATGGTCGACGGCTGTATCAAACAGACTTGGGCAGTGGGTTCAAGGTCGGAGCCTGGAAGGTTAGTAGAGAATCTCTGAAGACGTTCGCTCCTGCTCTCCTCACCGCCAGAAGCCCCACTTCTAGCAGGGGCGTGTTGTTAGCGTTGTTTACGCGACACCCGCTCTACCCCCTTTCGTTCTAGCCAAAACAAATCAGGGTAGATATCCACATCGAGACAACTGGCCAGGTCGATTTGGCGGGACACAAACTGCATTGGATGGGACAGGGCAATTGCCATTACGATTCATGCATCTCGCAGTCGCAACGTCCCGTTGGGAGCTCTGTTGAGCAGACAGACGCGGTAGCTTGTCTGTCAGGGTCCTCCCGCAGTCGCTACCGTGGTTCGGCGTGCTTTTTCCGGCAGTGACAGGCACCCGCACTGGCTCACGAAGGGCTGGCTACCAAAGAGCTAGCGCCTTGTGGTGTCCAGATCGCCCGTTTGGCTAACAAATTGATGCAGTGGGCGTTGTCAATGATTGCGTGCAAGGCTGTAATGTTATTCCTACGAGTGGCCTACTTGTACCTGCATGTTTAACACGAGTGCAAAATGCCACACAATATATAGAGTATGGCTTCAATCTATCTCATGAATCTATGATCGCTCGCCTGCGCGCTCTGCAATGCAAAATTAGAGAAATAAAACGCAAAACCATGGCGCACTGCCCTTGGTCCGCTCTGTTGGATCAGCTCTGCAGCTACCGTTATGTGCATTGCGCCTCAATGCAGCCAGGAGGCTGTCAGAGACATTGAAGACAAAGGAAATGACGTCGAGACTAGTGGATTCGTCTCATCTCGATGTTGTCGGTCTGCGAGCGCGGCGGAACACGGAAGCTTCTGTCCGAGGTGATGGAGGTGACAGGATTTAGAGCACTAGATGATGTTGGCACACGGGAATCCTCGCTGCTCCTAACGGCTCTAGGGCTAATCAAGCCAGATCGAGGGTCCAGCTTCTCCTTCCCATCTGGAGTGCTGTCATAATCACCCTCTGGGATATTAGCCATGCCAGTCTCTTCGTCGCCGTGGCGGCCGCGGCTGAAGAAACGGTTCCTATGCGTACGTTCACGCGCTCCAAGACTGCTGTTCGTACCGACGCGTTGGATACCAGTGGAGTGGGCTGTGTGGGTGGTGTCTTGAGATGAGCGAGCTCGATCTTGAGAACGCGAAGGTGATGTTACTCTGACAACAGTGGCCCTCTGGCGAGCCGCCATATCGCGGTCATCAAGAACATCACCGCTGGGATCGTCCATCATTCCACTCATGCCCAGCGAAAAGTCAACACGTTTGCCCATCTGGGCAATCGACTCAATACGGTGTTGACCCGGTTGACGTAGGATGGAGCCACTACGGGCGGGCCTGATGCTTCCTTGTTCGTTAGATTCGTCGTTTGCTGTTGGCACAAAAGGCGCATCCTGAGGTAGGTTGTTGATGTTGCCTTGCGGGTTATCGGGATTGCCATTCTGTCCAACACCAGGCGTAGGGTTGTTCTGAAGATTCTGCAGGTATACAGGGAAGGACTCCTTCTGTCCAGGGTAGCGCATGCGGGGTCCTTCGATTCCACATTCCTGGATGGACATGGTGAGGGCGCAGATGAACTTGTTGCGGCGTTGCAGACGTAGCAGCTCGTTCTGCCAGTTCGACTTGTAGAAGAAGACGACGTTCAGCTCAAGCCAGTGAACCTCCTGAACCGCCCTCAGCTCCGTCAAGATGTTGGTCTGATACTCGCGCTTCTCTGATGTAACGAATTCGAGTAGCATAGTGCGGAGGTTGTCGATCTGCTCAAGTGTGGTGCCAAACTTGATAATGATGGGAACAGCTTCGGCGAGCGCGCCGGAGCGTCGGTGGTTCAGGATGAAAAGCGTGTTCAGGTAACTGTTTGGCGCCTGGACGACGTGACCTTGCATCTTCTTGAATTCGGTGTAGAAGAGCGCGATCTCCTTAACGAAGTAGTCATCACCACGTCCAAGATCACCACTGTTGCCGTAGATCTGTACACGGTCACCCACATCGTAGGGGTGCTTGATAAATACGAAGATGCAAGATTGGAGAAACCTGAGAATGTTAGCTCAGCCATAGAACAGTTGAGCGCTGGCACAGAACTTACTCCTGTGCGGTAGCAGAGAAGAGCCAGGACAGGGCCAGAAGCGTCGAGCCAGCAGATGTGAGCACACCAGATGCCGAAGTCGAGATCAAAGAAATGAAGACGATGATGGTGATGACAAGGACGATGAACATGAAGACATCGTCGAGCTTGCCCACGACGCTATCGAGATCCTTCAGAGATGCGGTGATAGACTTGCGCTCGCGGCCGATCTCGACGCAGACTGCTTCCAGCTCTTCCATCGAGATGTCACCATTCATATCTTTGTCGAACATGGAGAAAGCAGCGTCTGCCTCGTCGTCGCTCTCGAAGGCGTTCTTAAGGTCGTCGGCGTGTACGGTCTCAGTCTCGAGTCGCGCGAACGTTCGGTACAGACGACGAGCGAGGATCTGACCGCCGCTGTTGGTGCTGAGAAGCTGAATGACAACCTGGCTAGGATGGCTGCTTGATTGGACCTGACGACCGGTGAAGTCGCCGGCGACTTTCCCTGCAACATCTCCAAACTTGCTGAAGCCCTCCTTGATGTTCTTTTGTGCGTCAGTGATAAGTTGACCAGGCGTACGAGCACCAGATGGCCCTTGCTCATTCATTTCAAATTCCGAGTCTTCCATCGCAATCTTCTGCTTTGAGTACGTGTACAGCTTGACCAGACTGCCGATTTGAAACTTATTCAATTCGATTCGGTCCTGGTAAGTTCGAAGGTGGAAGCTGATGGCGATAAGCTGAATGATAATCTTCTCGACGAAGTTCAGGACGAAGCCAACGAAGAACGAGACGAGCACTTTGTTCATGGTCTTCTGCCATGGCTGGGTATTACCGTTCTTGGCCCTGTCGATATTGTGGTGAATCATCGTGGGAAGGAACGAGACTTCGATCGCCAGCCACCAGAAGAACAGTGTTGCCGGCAGCTCAAGCTGCTTTCCCATGTCCCGCCACTTCTTGCTGTTGTTTGTGAACAGGCTGGAGACCAGACCGATGGGCCACGGTAGCAACTTTGCGAGAAGTCTTCCAGCCCAGAGTGTCAACCAGACGATCATGAGCCAAATTGAGAACCAGAGAAGCTCCACGCCACCGACGTTCGCATTCGGGAACGCGAAAATTGCGACGAGGATCGGTATGAGAATAAGGAGAACCACAGGTGTAATGTACGTGAAGTACCTAACGACCCAACTCGAATTGTGGAGCTTCTTGAAGAATATGGAGAACTTTGTGGTGGGGTTCTCCGGAGGCTTGTAACGAGCTGCCTGTTCGTGCAGAGGATTCGTCGCCGCGTCAAAATCGTCGATGGGCTCGTCGCGTCGAGACCGAACTTTCTGCATGGAACGAGTGACCGAATGCCCCCTCTCGAGTGCTTCAGCGTCAATAATACCGCGCTCGATCTGCAGCACCGCGAGGTCATCGTTGAGCCTACTCGCCTGCTCACGTGTCTGCGATGGTGATTGCAGTTCATGGTGATGCTCATATTGGGTTTCCACAGTCAAATGAGTTCCGGATCGTGGTCGTGTGCCAGTGTTGAGCCTCGGCGGGTTCGCTGCTTGAGTTGACGTATTCGAATGCTGGTGGCTTAGATCCTCGCCAACATATGTTCCATCATCGTCAGATGATCGCTGGTGAACCGCAGGAGCCCTGGTAGTGCTGTCCATGTTGTACGTCGGCTCAGGCCGCTCGTTCACGGGAGTCGTCATGTTTGCTGTGTTTTCGAAGGTCCAGCGACCTGGCGAGAGTGTTCGGCGAGCGATCGGTTGCCAATGGCTGGAAGTATTCGGGGTCTTATAGACGTTGAGCTAGCGAACAAGGTGACGTAGCGTTTGTTAATTTTTCGCCGACATACAGTTTGCCTAGACTGTCAAACAGCGAATGACAGTAAGAAAAGTGGCTGTAAGTGAATGCAAAAGAATAATGTGAGGTAGGAAAGGGTCTGGAAAATAGCAGTGGGATCAGTGGAGAAGTGATGTGCGGTCCAGAAGGGATCTCAAGATATATCAGGAAGACCCGATCTTTCATTTCGACAAGACGACGGCTGCCCCTTTGGGCCCTTGTCGCCAACTGAATTGCGAGGAAAAACTGGGTCAAGCGCGAACAACAAGTCACAGCAGGAGGAATCAACACTGAGATCGACCGTCGTTGATGGCGCGCATCGAAGTGGATCCCACCTTACTCGACGCTGTTGGGACGAGTTTGGTAGGAAAACCTACGCCTGCAGCCAGTCAGCGCGCAGTGGCGTCCTCACACACAATTCTTATCTTCTTCGGCACGAATCAAAGTCGCACAAGACACCGTTGAATTCGCCGAGACCCCAGCGAGCGCTGCGAGGTACGTCATTGCTGCAGGTCCGAAAACTGGAACGCTAGCTGCTGCGGGTTCTACGCGTGGTCTTTTCGTTCTTGGTTGTCAGCGCAAAACAACCATAAACAGAGCATGCAGCAGGCGCATAAGTTCCCTGTGTGCTTCACATGCACGAAACCCTGAATCTCTCCTGAGTAGGACAACGGCACACCGTTATCGCGGGTATATTTCATGCCGATCCCACTACAAACCCCTGCATTTGAGCCGCATGCTTGTTTGATTCGTGCAGAAGCATCGTGGGGGCACATCCGTGTTCAGCCTGACTCTGGTAAAAGGAATGTTGTTCCACCACCAAGGCCCACTGGATCTCACAAAGCTCCAATCCTCTCCGTAGATCGATCAGATCACGTCGTTGGGGGATTGGCTTCCTCGTACGACGTCCTGTTGTAGCGTTGTCCGGGTGCCAAAATCCCGATGCGTTGTGCGCCAACACGAGCACAATTGCACCACGCAGCACGCAGCCCTCGCGAGCAAAGACAGGCAGAGATCGGCATACGACGTGTACTCGTGTTAGGCGACGCCTCGAAGCCGTGTGTGGAGTCAAGCGCGTTGCGGACCGCTCAGTAACCGATTCCGAACCTTTGCTGTGGACCCTATGCTGTCATTGTTCGTATATTTACGGCTGGTGCAAGCACACGGGGTGAACGCGTAGCTGCATACTTCTCCGGTACAAATCTATCCTCGGTACTTATCTTTGAACGTAGGTTGAACATGCTCTACTGCAAGCATCGTTCCAAGGAGGTCATAAGATAGGAGACGTATTGGGGGCCTCACGATGCCTTGTGGATATCCACGATTCATGAGCCTTGTTGAACGCAAAAGACTTCTGGCGCGTTCATCCTATTAATACTACACTGGTCATCGATCATAGAACTCTTTCCAGTCTCCCCAGATAATCTCGTCCTGGTACTTCTTCATCAGCTGGCCGGTTGGATCATCTCCCTTCACATGCGCCCAGGCTCCAGCAAAGTGTATGATAAACGTGCCGTGCTTCCACGCGTGGCTCGAATCGTCAAAGCACGCAATTTCCTGAGGGAAGGCGTTCAACTTCCACTGAGGAACTTGGTGTGAAGTCTCGGCCATGGCCTTGTCCTCGAAGGATGTTACCGTAGCATCTTGCTCGCTCACTTGTTCGTTCTTCTTCTTCGCTGCGTCGTCAATCGCGAAAACGTTGTGTATCAACTTCAGCGATCTCTCATGTCCTCGAACGAGGAACGATCCGAGATTCAAGCCATTGCAATCGTGTGTGATGAGATAGTCGATCGCATCAGGGTTTGTGACGTTGGCTAGCTCCTCCTCAATAATATCCGTGACCTTGATGTCTGTGTTGGTGACCAGAGTGTCGAAGTCGAGCCACCATATCCAATCATATTTGCCAGTCTTGATGAGGCGCTCGGCCATGTTGTACTTCCAGTAGACGACAGAACGATCTGTGTGCATTTCGTAGTCGACGATGAAATCGTAGCCATGGCGGCGCGCATAGTCTACACTGAATCAGTCTTGTGCGTGCGTAGCCCACCTGGGAGACAGTGCGCTCTCAATAGTAGTGGGTTGGACTTACGATCTTTGCTCTTTAGTGAAATGTGGTGGTAAGACCGCTCCTCGGTCACGAAAGTCACAACAGCGATGCGCGGCATCTTCTTCTCAGCTGGTCGTTCGGCAGGCGCCTCAGCAGGCACAGGCGCCATGCTCACAGGCCCTTCCTCGTGAGAAGTCCCTTGGCTGAGCTGCCATCCGAAGAATGCGAGAAAGACGAGTAGGAAGAAGAAGGCCGGTGGGATCTTCAAAGCGCGAACGAGCATCTTGACTGGTGTGGGCCTTCACGATGAAGGTGGAGAGGTTCG
Organism: Didymella keratinophila; assembly: GCA_011058865.1. Taxonomy (NCBI): domain Eukaryota; kingdom Fungi; phylum Ascomycota; class Dothideomycetes; order Pleosporales; family Didymellaceae; genus Didymella; species Didymella keratinophila. Next base: position 38,058 of record SWKW01000092.1, on the reverse strand, counting down.
CCTGAGGACTGGACAGTGCTGCTGAACGCTGTTGGCTACATGCCCAAGCGTCGCTGCCAGCCGCATCAGTGGAAGGTCGCTTCTGTGGTATGTGAGGGGAATCGGCTCCCTTGGCTTGTAGATGGAGTCCCCTGCGCCTTCCATGATCGAGACCGCGGAGCTGAGCGGCTCAGCCGACCGCGAGGATTGGATACTTGTCGCTTCGGAAGAACGATGGCATCTTATAGGCGTACAGCAACTAAAGACGATAACCAAAGAGTGTTACTGGGGATCGTCGGCAATGGAAAGTGCAGAGGGTCGTGAGACGGCCCGCATAGTCACACGCTCGCAGCTCGTTCCTGCTTTGTGGATCCTGAACCAAAAGGAAGCTGCCTCCCAGCCCCACCAAAAGGGCAGCGGAGTCTCCACCAGCCACCTCGCAGGGCTGACCAACAAATGACGACGCATCAACGTATCAACAAACTTCACAATCGCAGCATTTTCACAGTGATATTTGATTCTGACAAATTAACTGTGAGGATGTCTAACTTTACAAGAAGTCGCGGTGGTGCTGGCGCGCCGCAAAGAGGTCTCTTTGCTGAAGGCGTATGGCATTGTGAGTAGCACTAACCGCGCTCTATAAACATGCAATTGACCAAAGCTAGGTGACTGTAACCCTCGACAGCCAGCGAACCACTTCGAAGTGAAGAAGCAAGGTCCCAATCAAGGGAAATGGTTCCGCACATGTCAGAAGCAACAAGACGACAAGACTCGATGCAAGTTCTTCCTATGGGACACTGATGCTCATCCTCGCGAGGCAGCTGCATTGGCGAACAACACCCGCACCGAGCCTTCGCATACGAACCCGAAGACGCCTTCAAGGCGTGCAGTATCTCCGCCGCCTCCTTACACGACTGGTGTGGCCATTGGCGAATCTAACAGGAAGCGTGGTCGAACCAGCACCGTCGACTCGGATGATGAGTACGGGTTGGAAGCCAATGACGAGGCTTTCAAAGACGAGTTGGACCATGTCATTACTCAGGTTGAGACACCGAGAAAGGCAGCCAGAACAAGTGAACTGACTACACCTTCGATAAGACGCGTGCTGCCTTGGAACATGGATAAGACTACTGTGTCGAACGGGAATGGTTTGCAGACACCACAGACAGGTCGAACTGTTCAAGCAGGCCCTTTTTCTTCAGGGCTCGCGAGCTCTCTCCTCACTCCTGCTCGTTCGACAAATGCAGTGCAGCAGACGCCTTCTTCGTCACCCTATGAGACACCTACCCCTAATCGCTTCAAGGACGTTGGAGGGGATGACATGGTCCGCGATATTCTCACTCTGCTGCAAGATGCCAATGTGAGGCTTAGCTCAAAAACAGAGGCCGATCTCAAGACAGAGCTTTTGAGGCACACCAAGGCGGCTGAAGGTCTCCGACGAGGGCGTGACGTGACAAGGGCCACCATCAAAGCCAGGGATGCGAAAATTGCCGAGCTCAGCTATCGTGTCAGTACACTCGAGGCGGAGCTCGAGGCCGAAAGAGCCATGGTCAAACATCTACAGTGGCAGATCCAGCCCGAACAGCCCTCGAGTCCTTAAAGATCCCCATGAGCTTAGACGCAAGAAGCTCGCGGCCCTGTGCTTGAACGTTGTCAAGCACCAACCCGAAGGCGAAATAAGACTCGAGCGCTCCACTTGCGTGCTGCAAAGCCGATCTCGCTGTCAGCGCTCTCAAGAATTGCTCGTATGGCATGATCTGAGCAGGGACAATTCCTTCTTATGCGACCGGCCGCGCGCTACCCGGATCCTTCCCAGAACATTGGACTCTGAAGAAAAGTCTTCAAAGCACGCAACGAGGCCTTGCAAGCACGAAATACGGCACTCAGACGGCGCCTCCCATCTCGTGGCTGACAGGCATGACGAAAGTTGGGACTACGGCGTGACCAGGGGGCGGAGGCCAAGTTATGCCCAGGCTCGTCAAGTCGGAAACCGGCAGATGCTTTTGTTGATGATTCGCCGGAAACGCCACGCCTGACGTGCGCCGAACCTCCGCCCGTGTGCTGTATCCACATCGTTCAGCGGGAACTTGGCATCGAACTGCACAGTGTTCGCGAAATCTCCGTTGTGCTGTTGCGATGATTTGGAGCCACTCAGTTTCGTGAGGGTTCGCAGTCCATTGTGACGGGTGTGGGGCTGTAGCGAGTAGCAAGACACTCAAGCAAATAATCCAAAGGTCCTATAACCACTTCAACTGCTCCTCACCTCTTTTCGTATAAGAGCTTGTCTGAAGAGAAGATTAGGAGATGGGGCATCGGCTATGCCGAGAATATTCAGTGGCATTGCGTCTACACTTCGCCTAGTCCTCTTGCGGTTGCTCTGAGGCCCTCGTGGGCGTCCAATGGTGTGGACGCCAACACCCTTCAGACGTGGGATGAACGCACCCAGGATCCCTGCATTCACTACCGTTCTTGGCAGATCTGACCCGACAAACAAGATACAAAATCTGATCACCGCCTACGTTAGTTCTTCAGACGAACGGTCGCTCCACCTCTGCACACCAACACCGACCACCTCCAGGCTTCAGTCAGGATGGATTTCCTTCGCAAGATCGGCAGCTATCTTGCACCTCCCCCATCGAAGTCAGACGATGGGCGAGATCAATGGCCTTCACGAGCAGCCTTCCTGCTGGCTGCCATGGGAGGCTGCGCCGGGCAAGGAAACCTTCTTCGATACCCTTCAGTCGTCTACAACAACTACGGATTGCAATGGTTCATTCCGTACCTACTCGCTGTCTTTCTCGTCGCCATTCCAGCCCTGATTCTCGAGGTCTCCATAGGCCAAGCCTACCGTGGAGGCACTGTGATTGCCTTCAACAACATGAATAGACGCCTCAAAGGTGTCGGCATGGGCCCAGTCATTGTATCTTTCATAGTAGTACAGTACTTTACCGTCAACCTCGCGTGGATTATGTCCTACTTCAGGCATAGCTTCACCAGTCCTTTGCCCTGGGAAGGCCGGATCGAAGAATTTTACTGGAACGATGTACTCCGTGTCGGCAACATCACAGAAGGATCCCTGAGCGAGAATGGCAACAGCGTGGCAGCGTATACTGGATATCCCAATGTCTCGCTCTTGGGTGAAACGGTCGGATGGAGCATCTTTGTCTGGTTCCTCATCTGGATTTCTATCTTTCGTGGTGTTGGCATGACTGGCAGAGTGGTATACTTTACTATGGGGTTGCCCATTGTGACCACCATAATTTTCGTTGGACGCTCTTTGTCACTCCCAAACGCCGATGAAGGTGTCAAGCTACTCTGGACCAACTTTCGTGGAGATCAGCTTGCGTCCGGAGCCGTATGGCAGACTGCCGTCGGTCAGGTGTTCTTCTCTACTGGAATCGGCTTTGGATACTTCACGAGCTACGCCAGCTACAATCAAAAACATGCAAACGCCGTCATGGACGCCATCCTGATATGCAGCAGTAACGTCCTGTTCGAGAATTTCGCTGCTTTCGCCATTTTCGGGATCGTTGGCTACCTCGAGAGATGGCCTCAGGACGGTGTTAGGCTCGGTGCCTTCGTGGTGGGCTTTCTGACTCTACCAGAAGCCGTGTTGCAGATGCCTGGTGCCAACTTCTGGGCCATCCTGCTCTTCTTCACCCTCATCGTGCTGGGTTTCTCTTCCGCGTTCGTCATGCTGGATGTCGTCGTAACCTTGATATGCGATTCGGGCATGGTCAAGGCCTCCCGCCCTGTCGTCGTCACTGTACTGACTGTGCTGTCATTCCTGATGTGCCTGCCGTACTGTACCGAATTCGGGTACTACCTTCTGGACGGCGTCGACAGATGGATCAACAACATCGCTCTCATCTTCGTGGTCTGGACCGAGGTCACTAGTGCCACAACTGTATACCGATGGCGCGATATTGTCGAACAGACCGGTATTCTGTCTTTCAGTCTCTACAACTTCGGTTTCTTCGGTGGCCAGTTCTTTGGCATTGTCCTGGCGCATGGTATCAATAGTCCTGGGACCGGTGTAAGCGCAGGTATCGGACTTTACGTAGCATTCACCATCGCTGCTATCATCTTGGCGCGGAATCCTGATGCACGCGCACCTTCATTCTGGAACTTGAACTTCATTCTCCGCAAGTTCTGGTTCCTCGCCTTCTACTCTGTAAGTGTCATTACCGGAGGACATGAGTGTAACTAATGATTTCAGGGTAATCAACTTCGACGCGATCTTAATGTCATTGTCGGTCAAGGGAAGAACTGGAAGATTCCGGCCTTCCTACCTTTCCTACTTCGTTACATCTCCGGTCCGGTTCTTGCCATCATTTTCAGTTTCGCGTACCCAGAGTTCCATACCCTGCGTTATGATCCCATGTATATCACAGGTTTCATTCTGGCAAATCTGACTATGGTGGTCATTATCCTCGGATTCACCATACCTAGGTACTACGACGCCTTCATCCCCTACGAACGCCGCGGCGAAGGCACTGAGCCTACAGTGGCGATGGAGACTAAGGGAGAGATTGCTGGTGCTCCGGTCAGTGAAGTCATCAGGGCCGAAGATGGAGGATCGCCTGCAGCCTATAGCTCGTCGCAAGAACACGTGGACAAGGATGTCCTGCAGGACAAAGGGTCGACGTCAGCAGCACGATGAGATCTCGGTCTCTTTCATTGGACGAGTCTCTCCTTCTGTCGAGTCTGAATCATTGGTCGTCTTGAGTCTTTCTCTTTTGCAGGAGACTTATCCGAAACAATTGCAGTATCTACATTGCTCCTCTGATCCGACAGAAACGCATTTTACCCTTATGCGACATTCACATACACAATACAAGCAAGAGGTCCTCTCCAATGTAGCAGTGACTGACAGCCATGGAAGAGACTAGCTATTAACCAGTTCTGGCGTATTGCAGAAGTGCATCCGACGCAATTAGACAGTGCGAAGGATGCCTCTGGGGGTCTGACTATTTCCTTGTAGCTGTGATCTGGTCTTGGCTCGCGGCAGTCCTGTATACACATGGTGGCTATCACTACCCAATGAGAGGACCGGGCTTGTAATAGGTTGCTTCTACGCTCTGAGAGTAAGGGCACTGGTCGTTTGGACTGTGGCGCTGGCAGCTGGGTCTGACCGTTGGTGCCTGAGCGATCTCATTGGGCAGTGTGTAGTGTGCGCGCATTGTGCGGTGGACCCACAAAAACTTCAGCTGCGCGACTTGTGCGAGAGGCGTGTCATGTATTGGCAAAATGTCAGTGTCGTATAAATATTACTTTGAAATCTCTTTCCAGGTCATCTATTTTCTTCCATTGTTTATGTTTTGGGAATCTCCATACCCATACTTATGTCCTACCTTCTCTACCTGGTGCCACGATACCACCTTCTTCACACATCTAGCGCGCACCCTTAACCAGGAAGCCACGACAAAAAGCGAATCAGGCAACGACCCCTCAAACACGATGTCACCAAGAACCCTGGTCAGCGAGATGCGCAGTCAACTACCAGCAGTCATCAGCACAACCTGCTTCATCACTAATCTACACTGTCCGTCGTGTGTCGAGGCTATCCGCGACTGCCTGAGCGCACTACGACCTGCGCTTGAGGAAGTTAATGTCTCGATCGTCGCACACTCGGTCATTATTCGCCACGACACTTCTGTGAGTGTCGAAGACATTGCTGGCTCGCTCGACGTTGCCGGATTTGAGGTCCACAGCATTCTCCAAAATAACAGAACGGTCTACGAATTTCCCTACTCCAAGGCATCTGTGCAGAGTGTCCGAGCCTGTTCGGCCAGACCGGAAAACACCGCTTCGTGGTGGACAACATCTGGACATTCGGAGGACCGAGACATGATGCGCAAGAAGGCAGTGCATCTGGGACAGTGCGATCAGTGCAAAGCTGAGCAGGGGGGTGGGCAATCATCTGCCGATCACAGCCTTGAGAGCTTCGCAGAGAATTCAAAATCGTCACCTACGGTCGCGTTATCCCCCAAGACCAGCAATGACGATCCGTCCCCTCCTCAGCTCAATGTCTCGAATGAACCGTCCTTCCCTGACGTCGACACTAGCGCTCCTTCTACAACGTACCGAGCGACTCTGGCTTTGTCAGGCATGACATGTAGTTCATGTGTCAGCAGTATCACCCATGCCGTGGAACAGCTGTCCTCGGTCCGCACAGTTAACATCAACCTTTTTACGAGCAGTGGAGTCGTTGTATTCGAGGACAAAGATAACATGCGAGAGATCACAGAGGCGATAGAAGACTGTGGATTTGAAGTCAGTGTGGATAAGCTCGAAGTCATCTCAACTGCAGGACCAGCATCAAACCAAGTGGCAGGAGGCCCGACTGTCCGAAGCGTTGCTATACACATAGATGGCATGTTCTGTGGTCACTGTCCTGGCAACGTGAGGCGACAGATCAGAGACAAATTCGACGACCTCATCGTCATTACAGAGCCATCTTTGACGTTAGCTACGCCGATTCTGCACATCGAGTACCTCCCAATTTCACCAAGTTTCACCCTGAGACAGATTTTCGACACTATAACACACACGAACCCATCTCTCCGGCCTTCAGTATACCATCCGCTAACTATTGAGGAACGAGCCAGTGCAATGCATGCGGCAGAACGGAGACGCACCCTTCGCCACCTGGTTGTTTGTATCATCGTCGCCATACCAACGTTCATTCTTGGGATTGTCTTCATGAGCCTGGTTCCAGCTAGCAACCAGACTCATCAGTATATCATGGGACCTTTGACAGGCAACGCCACTCGACTCAGCTGGGCGTTGTTCATACTGGCCATTCCTGTGTATGTGTATTCAGCAAAGTCATTCCACATCCGGGCTTTGAGAGAGCTAAGGTCGATGTGGCGTCCGAGAAGTCGCACGCCACTGCTGCATCGATTCACACGTTTTGGCAGCATGAACATGCTCATGTCGCTAGGCACATCAATTGCACTAATCGCCTCCATCGCGGAGCTGATCTTAGCTACAACAAAGAAGTCCTCTGGCTCCATGGACAACTCTTACTTTGACACAGTGGTGTTCCTGACCATGTTCCTGCTTATCGGTCGCTATCTGGAAGCTCTCAGCAAGGCCAAGACCGGGGACGCAGTCACGTCATTGGGCGCACTACGACCAAACGAAGCCATCCTCGTTAATCCAGCCACTGGAGATTCGAAGATACAAACAGACCTAATCGAAGTCGGTGACACGGTCCGTGTCCACCACGGTACTTCGCCGCCGTTCGATGGCTGCATTGTCGAGGGCAGCTCCAGTTTCGATGAGTCAAGTCTCACAGGCGAATCTCGTCTAGTGAAGAAGAATATAGGTGACTTCATATACTCAGGCACGATCAACAAAGGGTCGTCGATCAAACTGAAGGTCACCACTATTTCGGGCACTTCAATGCTCGACCAGATCATCGACGCAGTCCGAGAAGGACAGACCCATCGAGCACCCGTTGAGAGAGTGGCCGACACCCTCACCGCACATTTTGTTCCCTTCGTGGTCCTTGTCGCTGTGTCGACTTGGCTCATCTGGCTCATTCTTGGTACATCCGGCGCTATACCAAGTGAATGGAGGGATGAGGAAGCTGGTGGCTGGGCCCTGTGGTCCTTGCGATTCGCCATTGCAGTCTTTGTTATTGCGTGTCCCTGCGGCATCGGTCTCGCGGCACCGACCGCTCTATTCGTTGGTGGTGGATTGGCAGCAAAGCATGGCATCTTGGTCAGAGGTGGTGGCGAGGCTTTCCAGGAGGCTAGCTCACTCGACAGTATCGTGTTCGATAAGACCGGTACGTTAACCCAGGGCGGTAGTCCTGCAGTAACGGACCACAGCTTCGTCAACGACCAGGATCCAACTCATACCCTGGAGATAGTCAAGACACTGGAGGAGAACAGCAGTCATCCCATTGCTCAAGCACTGCTGAAATTCTGCAACGAAAGCCACGACGGCCTCGAAACCAAACCTATCGTCACAATGGACGAGATCCCAGGCAAGGGACTCAAAGCAACTTTGAACGTCGGTGGACATAGTGTGACCGCCATCGTGGGAAACGAGGCCCACTTAGCCGATTATAACGTCACTATTCCACCAGACTCAATGGTCGTTCTCGACTCTTGGAAAGCTCGCGGAGAGTCTGTAGCATTGGTGGCCCTGTTCTCTGCTTCAACCCGGAACACATGGCAACTTGCTGGGATGTTCTCCATCGCCGATCCACTTCGACCCGAGGCGATACATGTCGTTCAAGCGCTCAACCAGAGAGGCATAGACGTTTGGATGCTCTCGGGCGACAATCCTACTACTGCAAATGCAGTTGGGTCCCAAGTCGGTATCCCGGCCACCAACATCATCGCAGGTGTACTTCCAGACGAAAAGGCCCAGAAGATCCAGTACCTCCAGCAAACGCTCACGAAGCCCCGAAAGTTCACACTGTTCCGACTACCGGCCTTCCTGCGCCAGGACAAAGACGACAACCGCGCCACGATCGCCATGGTTGGAGATGGCATCAACGACGCGCCGGCACTCAGTACCGCGGATCTGAGCATCGCCATCGGCAGTGGTTCAGACATTGCTTTATCGTCATCCTCGTTCATCCTCATCAACAGCCAGCTCACCACGATCCTTACCCTTCTCGACCTCTCTCGCGTAGTATTCAGGCGTGTCTACTTCAACTTTGCTTGGGCCACGGTGTACAACCTCATTGCTATGCCGATTGCAGCTGGTGTTTTGTTTGCTATTACGACTGATGGGAAGGTCGATGATCATGGTATGCTTAGCGGCGAGAAGCATATCAGGCTCGATCCGGTATGGGCATCGCTAGCTATGGCGCTGAGCAGTCTCAGCGTGGTTTGTAGCAGTCTCGCGCTAAGGAGTCAGATACCCTGGGTTGGATTTCAGGTCAGGAAGGAGGAGGCGGAAAGCGTCGAGGCGGCTGATGGGCGTGCTGCAGAGATGGTGTGACCGAGCTCGTCAGTCTAATGCTGCGAAAGAGGCTACTATGGCTTACTGTTAACTCCCTGAGAGCTGGCATAGATTATGAATGGAGGCTTTGGATAACTCCCGTGATTCAAGCCCCGTGCCTTCCTGATAGCTTCAATCAGGACACGAGAGCCACTCACATCACTAGCATGTCGAATCATCCTTGGCTGTGATTGTACCTTGTTTTGAAGTCATAATACCTGGTTTGACTTCCTCCAAAGGTATGTGCAAAGAACGTAATGCGTCCCTGCGAAAGCACAGCTATCTAGCTGCCCTCATAAAATGCAAGTATTAATCAAGACTGACGCGCCTCTCCATGCCCGTAGAACGCCCCGCTCTGCAAACTTTTCCAATCTTTCGAATTAAGCTTCGTACTTCATCAAGGGCCAAGGTGCCAGTCCGGCCGTAATATAGGTGCATCTCCAACGTGTTTCCACAGTAAGTTACTATCACATCCTAAGAGAACTTCCACCTGTTTCCGCAGTTCATGCACTCGCAGAACGTCGTCATAGGCTCATCAGCACTTCTGGTCTGCGCCTGACTGTACGAAACCATTTTCTGCTTGCACTTTCCGCACTGGAACTCTTTGGAGATACTCTTCGGGACCGACGCGACCATAGCCTGGTTCATGTTCTCCTTCTCCAGCTTCGCGTCCTGCTCACGGCGTTCGTCCGACTTCATCTCGTCATGCGTCATGACTACGAATTTCTTGGGCGTGACGTCGCCGGAGAGCACGCGTTTTCGCAGAGCGGGGTTCGACTTGGCTTTCAGGTTCTGGAAAAGAGAGCGCATTTTCCCCTTGTAGGCGTCGTTTACGCTACCGGCGTTTGCGTAGGCTGCGGCTTCGATTTGCTTTGCAATTGGGAGGATGATGTCTGGCACTAATTTCATGTCAACAGGCGCATTGTGAATACTGCACGCGCCCTAGCTTACATTCGGTGCTCATATGCGCCAGACCGTCGTACATCAAGCGCACCGACATGTCTCGCGCCTCGTCTCCGGTCACCTCATAGTTGACTTTATCTGTCTTGTGGTTGCGCTTCGCAGGATCTACGTTGTGCTTGGCCTTGTTCTGACTGGGCGCAGGAGAGGCTGCCGCGGACGAAGCAGGTGCAGGTGATGCGCTGCCATTCGATGCCGAAGCTACCTTCGCTGGGGCGCCCTTCTTGGGCTGTTTCTTGACCTCATCCCTCCACTTCGAGACCAGTTCTGTTGCTTGTTTCTGTACCGCGGGGTCCTTGTGGGACCGCAGGCGGTTGATAGTCACACCAATCCTGGTGGACCGCAGGATGTCTTCAGTTGCGTGGACGCCGGTCTTCAGGTCGTTCAGCAGCTTGATGACTGATGCACTGGGTTCATTCTCTTGGATGGCCTTGCCAATGGCCTTTCCCCGCAGCTCGATTTCCTTGGCATCCATGGCCATCTTCGTTGCGCCTCGAGTTTGAGTATCTGGAGGGGCTACTGGCGGAAATGTCGCGAGGCGTACGCGATGCGGTTCTTCGTGAGAACTCGAGCTCAGGGTCGTTTCGGCGATAGAGCTTTTGGACTTGTCGTCGCGGGCGGCTACGTGAAGCTGACGATAATAAAGGGCGTGTTGACAGTGCGAAAGTTGGTGGTTGGTGAAAGAAGGCGCAACTGCCTTCGAAAGCCTGCAAAGAACGGTCTCGGCCTTGGCGTCTACTAGCGCGAATCTGGGGTGCACTTGCCGTTCAAAGACGTCTGGAGACGACATTCGTTCAGGAACAACGACTACGATAACGACGACAATACAACTTGCGCTATAGATCTCCACGCCATTATTCCACGCGACCACTCACCATACCATGACCGAGAACGCGCCCCCGGCAGGCGCCAATGCCGCCTCAGATGCTACCTCGCGTGGTATGCCGTACTACGAGCGACTACGACGAGATCTACGCGAGTCACTCAAGAGGAAGCATGTCCTTGACCAGAACCTGGTGCGTACAAAGGAAGGCGCGTTTTGACGCGTTGCGCTTACTTTGTGCGCAGCAAGCACTTGAAGACAACATCCTGCGAACCGAGACACAATACCTGGAGGAGACCACTGCCGGAAACATCATAAAGGGCTTCGACAATTATATCAAGGGCGCGGCGACCACTACAGCGGCGAGCGGAGCGGGTACTGCGACACGGCGCAAAGCCCAAGTCAGTGATGTGGACCGGATATTCAGTCGTAGCTCGTCCAGCTTCCTGAGGGTACGTTGATGACATGCCTTAACGCCGTTTCGCAGTCTGCACAGCAAGCACAAGTGCTGACTATGCATACAGGAAGCATCGACGCCGGCTTCTGCAGGAACGACCCCTTCTCATGCCGCAACGCCAGTGTCATCATTTCCCACCCGCGAATCGAGTCAGCCAACAACGAATGGCGCGCGAGGAGGAAACAGCAAGAAGAAGAAGGCGGGCGACGACGACGACACGGACGGCCCATCGGTGAAGAGGAACAAGATCTCGTACGGGAGAGAGTGAAGGACTCAGCGCGAATCCACATCATGCTACACCTTCAACGTGGAGATGCCATGCGCTGTGGCAATCAAACAATACGATGAGGCATTTGCAAGGCTGTTGCATTGCGCGTCCTATGGATACCAGAGTGGAGTGCGCAAAGGACCTTTCAACAAAATAGGAAGGTTCGAAGAGCTTGGTCAACACAAGATTGCGCGCCTGCTCTTAGGATGCACTTGCATCGCGGGGTACGGAACGGCGTCGCAGCTTTCACGATGTCAAGTGGGTCGCTCCTGTGACTTTCACCGTTGGAAAATCATGCGCTCGCTTCTGCGTCGTTGTGGAGATTGGTCTTGACTGCTGCTTCCCACTGGCGGAGAGGAGCGCAGAGTCCACTTGGCACCTGCCTTCTCAGTTTTGAATGGCTGGGGAACGGGGACACAACGCCCACGTGCATTCGTCCCTCAGTAATGCATAGCGGATCGGCGATGTCCAAGTGCATTCACGGCTGTCCTCCAATGCCGCATCGACGATGGATGGATATGTGAATGCTTCCTGGACATACTCATAGTCGCTAAGAGGTTGGATAAAGAACATTGATTTAGCGTTAGCATTGCCCCCGCCGTTGACGCAAGAGCCGCACTTGACAAGGGCACATGAACACAATGCAGCATACTCCTTACCGTAAGCCGCTGCAACAGGCATCTTCTTGAACGGTACCCATGCAAGGTCGTCGAGTATATTTCTGGCACATTTCGAGAAGGTGCAAAGGGCGCCGTTAGGCAGGAGAGCCCATGTTGAGCTCTCACTTCATCAAACTCTGAAACGTAGCGCTCCATTCTCAGGGTGTCTGTGTGTAAGATCTCGCGGACCCCAATCGGTTCCCGTAGCCAACCGGAGGTCCTTTGCGGACGCTTGGACGGCAGTAGGCAATGCTGAAGCAATTCCAAACTGCTGTTTGGAGATGTGATCATCAACTTTGTAAGGCGGAACAAACAGTGGAACGACCGCGTGGCTGATGGCTGTGTGCTGCGAAGTTTCGAATCCCCGAGGGCTTTGGTAGCGACGTTATTCAAGGAGTAGTGATGTTCATACAACACCAACATGATTGGTCAGCTCTTCTCCATCACCACGAAGCGAGCATAATAGTGGACCCTGAGGGACGACGATGCCGACAATTGGTATTCAGCGATTCAGCCTTGTGTTTCGTTGTCATGCGTGTCGTCGCGTCCCCGACGATCTTTTTCGTACTGGGTAAGAATCCTCAGGCACAGCTCGATACCCTCACACTGATCGGTCCGAACTTCGGGCCCCACTGCCAGCGCCGCGATACGATTGAGAGATAGTCATGGCAAACTGCAGCCGAGAGGACAGACAGAGAAGGACATCCGACTGAGGTGTGCTGCGCCAGCGGGCCAAAGCATATGAAACGGTGAGAATGAGCTCGTGTTGGGCGCTCCAGCGAGGCGTCGTTATAGCCGCCCGCCGAATCAACAGCAGACACGCCATGGAGGATAGCTTTGAACAGCCGTGACCGCTGCAAAGGCCCCAATTGCGGCAGGGCTTGAGTGATGATGCTGTGTGGAGACTTTCGAGATGACACTGCTAAACCCTTGTCAGCAGCAAGCCCACCTTTGGACCCTGGATCCACTATGAGGTCATGTTCAACGCTAAGACTCATGGTCCATGCACGGTGACGGCACCTGGGGGCTGTTTTCGTCGAAGCGCCAGTGGAGGAGTCGAGCGGGTGAGCTGAATCAACACGTCGCGCTTTCGTCATTCTGGAGGTCAGAACAATGGAGGACGGGGTCTTGTTGTAACTGGTCATTTGATTTGTTACATTCCGATGGAAGAATGCGCTCGTCTGAAACGATGCAACCTCCGCCTATGTCCCCCAAGCTACTATACAAACGTCATGCAAACATGCGCTACCATGCTGCTAATGAGGGTGTCTAAGATATTAAAAAGTATAACGATGGTCGTGCTCTATGAAGACCTGGGTATCTGCCCATGGACCACAGAAGGTCGGAAATGCGTTGAAGAAATCGCAAATTCAACACCAGAAAAGCTCGTACTGATACAGGTGGGGACCGTAAAATCGCCCAGGAAAGGGGGTACTCGTAATGATGCAAACGCCGGGAAACGCCATGAAGGCTCCTCGTAACGTGAGGTAGCCGGGAGAACACAACACCGAGGTGTAGCGAGAGATTCGTCTAGTCCCAACCGGAACTCGCTGTACTGCGAAAAACGCGACAGTGGATATCTCAAACAAAGGTATCAAGAAAGATACACAAAACGATAAAAGTGAAGTCCAAGTAAAGATGTCGATCCTTCAGGGATCGGCGCTTCAAGCGTCGTCTGGCGATGCGTGATCGGAGCCTCCGTCGTTCTTGTGTACTTTGCGATGCCTCCTGAGGTTGGAAACGACGGAGAAATGACGGCCACAACCCTCAACTTCGCAGGCAAATGCTGTCAAACTGTTAGTGGTATTCATTTCATGACTGTAACAAAACATACGCTTCTCGCCAGTGTGGCTGTACATGTGCGTCTGCAGCGAGCTGGGACGTGTGAAGCGCTTGTCGCAGATCTTGCACTTGTGCTTCTTCTGCGAGCTTGACGAGACCTTGGAGCTGAATTGGCCCATCATCGACTGCGGCGCAGGGGGCATGGAGGCGCCGAGAAGCGCGTTGGGGCGGGGCAATGTCCTCGAGTGGCTGAGGTCGACAGATTCGGAGGCAGAGCTGTAATCGGTGACGGATCCTTCGCCGCCGTAATAACCGTTGGCACCATAGCTGGCTGAAGAGATCGAGGAGTGTGCGGAGTGTGTCGAAGGGAAACCGTATGAATCGGTCGAGCTGCGGCTGGAACCCTGAGTGCCGTAGATATTCCTTGGTGTGATATCAGACTGGCTCAGGGAAACCATGCCGCGGCTGGCATCGAGCGCATCGCTGAAGCTGTTGCGAGGAGCTTGCTGTGGCGCATTCATTCTGCTAAAGTCAACTAGTGAACTTTGGCGTTGTCGCTGTGTATCCATGGAGTAATCATAGAGCGCTAGTGAGGGGACTGACGGGTGTGAAGAGCGACGCGCAGCATCCTGATATGTGTAGGGAACCCGATCTTGTGTGGCATATTCCACCTGAGAATAAGGAGCCGAAGTGGGTGCATACGTTTGGTTGTTTGGAGAAGCAGATGTAGCGTATCCGCCTGTGTAGCTCCTTGACATGAGATCTTGCGAAGCATCTAGTAAGTCTTCTGTCGCGAAAGGACCTTCCGGGAGGGCAATACCTTGTCCAAGAGGAGCGGCCGTTACTGGAATGCCATGATACGGGATCGCAATGCTAGTAGGGCGAGGCTGAGACTGCTCAAGTCCGGCCGAGGTGGGTGCGAGGGAAGTCGAGTACAATTGCTGTGTAGCACCAGGCGCCGACACCCACGGGTTTGTGAAGTGTGGTGCAGCTGGGTAACGCAATGTATCGTAACCCATGCCAGCGAGCTGGGTCTGTTGACGATTGTCGACGGCCATAGCCATTGCGGAAACAAGGGAGAGGTGATGGGGTGGTGGACTTGAGTGAAAGGGTAGGTGAACAAAGGAAGAGTGCTACACGGAGCGTACGCAACTCTTGATAATCCAGAGGCTGAAACAGGTGGTTCGAAGGTCGAAAAACGTGGGGATAGAGACGATCAATGGCAGGTAGAGGTGGGATCTGCGAGCCTTTTGAATTCACGTCTGACAGTGGGGACACCCGTGGTGTGGTTCGCCGAGACGAGTAATGATAAACCACGAGGTATGTCGATCAGTTGACCTGTCCTAGGCAGGAGCCGTAGCGGAAGTCTTGCGAGATTAGAGGTTGGGCCCTGGCGGACACAACTGACTGGTGCTCGAGCGTTTCAAGTGCTGAGTGTGGAGAAAGTGCTGTTCGGCGGGCACAGGGGCGGACCGCAAGAGTGTAAGCTTGCGTGTCGCGGTGGTGAAGGTGTGGTCGGCCGCTAACGCGTTCAGGTTGACGGCAGCAAACCAGCAGCAAAGAGGTAAGGATGTGCTGAGCGTAAGGACGTATGGGGAGATGATTGACTGTAGTGCGTGTTGTAGTCAGAGACGATGCAAAACCAAAGGAAGCTTTGAGGTATGAAGAGTGCTGATCAGCGGGCATCAATGGGGAGTTAAATTCTGTCTTTCGCAATCCTTGAACAATCATCATAGGCTGCGGGCCAAGCACAGGACGCTGCAGGTTGGCTGAATCCCAGTGCGCAACTACGTCGAAGGCAGGGGTTCGGATTCGACCCCACCCATCCTGAAGGCGGCCTTGGCTTAGCGCCTCCTTAGACACTGAATTGCTCCCCGGTCTTGCTGCATCCCGCGCCTTTGGTGTGTGTTTGGCCGATTTGAAGCGCCTCCCGCTGTGCAGAGGAGACTAAAAGTACTCTAACCTCTGCCTTTGGCCGGCTGCCCAGAGAGCCGTGAGAGGGTCCGATAGTGCACCGAGCAGCTAGCATTAAGGCGTCATAGCTTGCGCCCGCGCGAATCAGCGGCGCTTGAGACGGGATGGCTTTTGGTGGCGGCAAAAGAGAAAAAGCGAGGGTTGTCAGGCATGCCTAATGCAGCCTTAGCCTTCATCTGAATCCCATCCTGCCGCTTTGAGACTGAGCACTGAAGCTAGGCTGAATGGCACTTTCCCGCAGCGCAGCCATGCAACGGGTGGCTGTGTGGGATTCATTGTTCCCTTGTCGAGCATCAGAGAACTGTGCTTTTGACGGGGTGTGCGGACCTGCCACTGCTACAGTGTCGAATGGCGCACAGCATCAAATGCAGACAAGGCGAGTAAAAGGGGGCAGCACTACACGTCGAGTGTCCCCTGTCAGTCGGACCGCTAACCGCGTATCCATATCCACGTCGTTGAGGGATGTTTTGAGAGGTTACATCCACCCGCAGACGACTCTGGTTCCGCTACCGCTACCGCTACCACTACCTACTTTCACCAGTATCCGTTGCGCGCGGGACCCTTCGCTGTGCTCAGTGCTCACTCGAAATTAGCTCTTCTCACTCCTGAGGTAGTGCCTGTGCTGGCTCGTCAAGCACTGGTCAAGCGTTTGATCGCCGTTCATATTCCTTTTGCTGCAGTACATGTCGCTTGGCTGAAAAAAATGGGCCCTCAGGGTGGGTACAGCCAACGAATCTCGGAAGTGGTCAGGCCGTCCAGTCAACGACGTTGACTTGAGTCTCAAGCGGCAGATGGGAGTGTGACCAAGCTAGGGTCGCTGTACCTGCTTCGAACAGCATTCCGCCCTCCGCGACAGCGAGTCCGCCCCGGACAGGCACTCAGTCCCCTAGTCCTTCGCAACTTGAGCTTGGCTCCAGACAAGCACGACAGACAGTGTCAGCCTGTGCAAGATGGCTGACTCAGGTGAAGTTTATATCCGCCAATGCTGCAAGCCTCAACCTCCGCGATGCAGCCGTTCGAACGTTTGCTGGCTCATCTCGCGATTTTGGAGCCCGTGTTCGTTGGCGGCCTGTCATGAGCGCGGACGGCTGGGAGCTGCGATAATGAACGATGTGGCCAAGGCGGGCAAAAGTTATTCTGCTGACCACTCCGATTAGCCAGTTGTGCACCGAGTGACGTCGTGCGCACGGCCCTACGACACCGGAGCCAGGATCTTGAGTGCAGCAGGTCATTAATGGCGGTCTGCAAAGTGTGGAGAGAGGTTCATTTGTCTCGAGGGTGTCAAGGGCCGAACACGCGCTGCATGCGCGCTGCTACGGAAGCCATGCAGTGCTGCAGTGCGATCCAACTTGCCATCACAATTCACAGTGCACGAGGCCCGCAGGTGGCAAACCTTCACGGTAAACCTCACAGTCCTCACCGCCGTGCACTCTATTCAGCCCTTCCGCTTCCGACTTGTCAGCGACCACTCACGGGCAGAAGCTTCCGCCTCGTCAAATTCGCTTCCGCTCATCATGCAGGGACAGTTGTGGTTGGTGTTGAACGCCATCCACCTGCTCCACACAGCCCCACCCTCTGCACATTCCCACCTTGTTGCAGGCTTGTGCTGCACTAGCATCGTCTTTGGCTTCGCCTGTCTTTGGCGTCTGTCAGAGACAGATTCAGCGGCAGCGGTGCAGCAGCGTCGAGGTAGTCGGTCGTAGTCAGTCGCTCTCCTAACGACAAACGGTAATACAATCCCACAGCCGTTGGCGCAGTTTACCGGTGAGAACAATCTATGAGAGGTTACCGACAAAGCAGAGCTCGACAAGCCCCCAGTTGATAGTGGAGCCTGCAGCAAACTGCCAGATCGATACCAGTTAGCACGTCTGCCCCAGTGTCCACAGTGTTCAAACTTTGATTTGTCCGCGGCGGCTTCCAAGAGCTGCCATGTTCATGGTGGCTCGTTACGCTCTTGGGCCCTTTTATTTCCGCAATCCTGGATGGCTGAGGAGGATTCAGAACACGGTCGCGAAAACACTGGAGCACGCAGAATGTCACTTGTGCAACTAGATGTTATCATCTGTGTGATCGTCTTACACACATTCCTCACATGGAATCGTGTCAGATCTCATCTCACATAGCACGACCCAGACGCGCGGCTCTCTAAGATCCAAGATCACACGAGTGTCGAAGCTCGTGGGTCTCTCTTCGTGTCCGTGAAACCAACCATGGGTTTGTTGACATTGGTGATGACTAGGCATACGAGAATTACCAGATCTGTCGCAAACTGCAAAACATTCCGCAATTGTTGCCGCACTTGTTTCGCGCCGCGTACCTCCAAGCTTCGATTGCTGTGCCTTAACGTCGCGGCTGCCCCTCTATCCGGCAGCAAACCGGCGTACTCCAAGTTCACACTACCACCGGAGGGACGCTTCCCCTCAACGCCATCCCTCCACGCCAAACAACCTTGAACCAACGTCTAGCAACACCTGTCGAAATCACGCAAGAGTAGCGACTCTAGCAGCCAGGCCGAGTCAAACCGAGCAGGCATGTGAATACCTCCACAATCTCATGTGATGTGGCCTTGATTCATTGCTCTCGCCATCTCTTACATCGGCGAGGCAGAAAGTCAGAGTAGCTTGTTCCCAGCGCAGCGGTATATTGCTCTGTTAGCGTTTGGGCAGTAAAACCTTCGAGGGGTACCGTAGACGTCCAGGTGCTTTTTGGCTGCTCGGCCAATGGCACAGCCGCGCCCAGCAAAAGGCCTCCGGTTGCACGTCGGCCGTAGCTTACGCCCAAAGCGCGATGTAACGCTCTGAAATGAAGCGCCGTTGTCAACTTGTCAGACGGTGGTGGCTTTGCACTTGCGTGGGCACAGAGTTCGCCGTTGGAACAAGGTCAGAGCATTTTGGATAGCCTTGGGATCCAGGGTGAGTATTGATGGATACCAGGAAGTTGAGTCTCCAGGTTGTCACCCACGTGCCGTGCGACGATTCTGTCTATCTCCCTTTACCTTTGTGAAGAAGATCAACGCTGCAAACACCCAGCGCTTTGGCCTGAGTCCCCATTCGAAATCCTAAGGTCCCCATTTGAGGGGTACACAGTCTCGAAACAGCGAAGTGCACATGGCGACATGGTCGATCGCCATCAACTCCCCTATTCAAGAACCCACAACAGCTCAAGGTTGCAGGTTGCTGGCCATGCGCTCCAATCAATTGTCTCGCCGTGTTTTGGAATTCTAGGCTTGAAGGATTCGACCTATCCGTCGACGGTCTGAAGAGTGGGAAGTGAGTGTGGAGACATGTTCAACTCTAATTCGATGTCGCGACAAGATCCTGAGATGGTTCTTGAGAATCGCAGGGGCCAAGCCTCGTATGGAGAGACCCGTTGTGCACTATCTATCTGTGCAGATGCGGGAGCTCATCTGCTGTTTCCCTTTTCCGATAAACCTCTTCTGCATGCGGAGGCAGCAAAGTGTTGACCACTTCTGAATGCGCAAGTGCACTAATCCGCGAAAAACCCCCGTGCCAATAAAGTGAGGCTCTTGGTCGCCGATGTTTGAGCTAACAATTGACCTCGTGACACCATCCCCGGTCCTCTACGAGCCGCAAAATCGCAATGACCAAATGATCGCGATGATAGTTATTTCCACGATCCTTGGAAGCTACTCGCTGGCCATTGTGCTAGTAAAGGTGGAGTGCATCATGCGCTGCGAATTGCGCTGGTTTTCATTTGGCCTTGTGCTGACGCCGGCTTCGGTGTGCAGCGGGCATCGGCAGAATGCAAGCAGAGAGCAGCATCCATCCCAAAAAGGGCATGAATACTCACGCTTTTGTGTCGTGCTGTCCTTCCGGTCATTACGGACATGACTCTGGCGGTTGTTGGAGCTTTTCGAGGTATGCAAGCCCCCTCGGTCAACTTTCATACTGTACTGAAGGCAGCGAATATTGATAGTATTCCGGTCTTGACTGAGCGACAACTCGACCTTGGCAAGACTACTTGGGGGACGTAGCCTGCGGTGTGATCGTTTGTTGGCTTTCGCGAAGACGCGATTCTGAGAGCGACGGTCGAGGAGCAAGATCCTCTGCCCTGCTCTGTGTCCGGCTGTGCGGCTGATTGACTACATCTGACCCGGCATCTGGCGACTCTGTCGGCCTGCGCGGAACGACATCGCCATCTTGAGCATGGGAAAATATCTCCATGTTTTCCTCTGTAAGCGGCATTGTGGGTTCGTTCTCCCGCCCCTGAGCTGTGCCATGGCGGTGAAGTTGCGGTCCCGTGAGTGATAGCAATCTGTCGTCGCGCAGCTTCGTATCTCTCTCCTCAGCCTGAATTCGTCTCAAAGCCCGGTCCGCTTCATTTTCCGTTGTCCTTGCGAATGCTGCGTCGCTTTGATAATGCAAGCGGTCTAGCTGAGCGGTCAGTGCGGACGCCGTTGTTTCAGGGCGGTCAGGTTGGCTTGCGATTTGCGAATGATCCTTTGCGCTAACTTTATCCGTGGCTTGAGGGGTTGATGTGGGTACGATCCCATGTCGATCAGGTGCATTTATGGACGGCTTTGCATTGGCCGTCTTTCGCCGTCCCTCAATTGCCCATTTGACAAGCATCTGGCGCGAGTCAGTTCACGTTCACCGTGGGGTCGAGTAGGCTTACCTTTTCAAGAAGCTTGCCTTTGACTGGCTTGGCCAAGTAGTCCTGCAAAACGTCAGTCAACAGTTTTTCGATATAGGGGAATGTCTCATGCAAACTCACATCCATTCCTGCCAGCGTGCACTTTTCCTTGTCGCCTTGAATGGCGCTGGCTGTCATTGCGACAATAGGAACGCCTCGAACTTCAGGTTTGTCCCTCCATGGTGCTTCGGTTCTGATTGCATGCGTGGCAGAATAGCCATCTCGAATAGGCATCTGCAGGGGCAGTTCAGTGGGAAGATCAGCGCCCTTTTGCATGGTCACTTACCTGTACGTCCATGAGAATGATGTCGGGACGTGGATGAGATGGAGTGAAGTCTTTTGCAAGATAGTCTAGGACTTCTTGACCGTTCCAAACCGCGTTCACCGAGAAGTTGAGCTTCTTGATTGTTTTTAAGGCAATCTGCTGGTTGATATGGCTGGTTCGGCTGTCAGTTACTGCGGTACAGGTATGGCCATGATAGCGCAGACTTACTTGTCTTCTACGACTAAGACGTGGGTGTTCTTCCTTTCGGATTCCGGTATGCTGGTAAGATGATCTGGTAACTTACCTCCAACGGGAAACGATTGCATTCTCGAATGCCCGTTTACCGAGTCTCTGGGTGTCAACGGCGGCGTATGTTCTTCAGAGCTTCCAACTGACACCGACACGTCGCTCTGAAGTCTGTCGGGGATTGACGCAAGATCGACCAGCGGCGACCCGTCATCGGAATAGGAGGCTCTCGCAAATGGAATCCAGAACGTGGCTGTTGTACCTTGACCCAGCTTCGAGTCCAGCCAGATCTGACCCTTCATGAGCTCTACAAGGTTCTTGCTGATCGTTAAGCCTAGACCTGTACCACCAAACCGTCGAGCCGTGGAAGAATCAGCCTGACTGAAAGGCTGGAAAAGGTGTTTTCGGACTTCCTCCTCAATACCAATACCCGTATCCTGCACCATGAAATTCACCGTTACGGAATCCTTGGACCTCTGCGTAATGGCAACATTGAGTTTCACAGACCCGTCGGATGTAAACTTGATACTGTTCGTCAGGACGTTCGTCAAGATCTGGCGGAGTCGCCCGGGATCACCAATAACCCTCAAGTCCTGTTCCACCTCATCCTCGATGAAGCTGTGATACGCCAGTCCCTTCCGTTGTGCCGCAAAAGACATCATCTTGTTGACATCTCGAAGTACCACGCTGAGACTGAACTGCACTTCTTCGACATCGAGTCGACCACTCTCGACCTTGGAGAAGTCCAAGATGTCGTTGATCACAGTCAGAAGACTGTTGGCTGACCGGTGGATGTTCTCTGCGCACTCCTTTTGCTCCTCGTTCAGATCCATATCGAAGAGAAGCTCGCTCATGCCAATCACTCCAGCGATTGGTGTCCGGATCTCATGCGACATGTTAGCAAGGAACTGACTCTTCATCCTGCTTGCCTCTCTAGCGGCTGCAGCATTGGCCAGTAATCTTGAGTTCTCTTTCTCTTGCTCTTTGAGCTGGTCCTCTCTTTCTCGCAACTCCGTTATGTCCATCGAAACGCCAATGACCCCGTCGATGAAGGCCTCGCCTTCAACGCCGCCTGTCCTTATGGAATTCCATCGCGGCACAAGGCGCGTTCGGAAGTAGCGGTCTGAGGACATGTATCGTTCAACCATTTCGTCTTGCGCTTTTCCGTTGAGGATTTCCTGGATGGGCTGTCTCCAGCGCTCTCGATCCGGAGCGTTCATGTCAAATTGATCGAACATGTCTTTGCCCAGGATCTCTTTGCGATCTTTGTCCGAGCCTCTGTCGCCTTCCATCAAGACGACCCTGTTCTGTCTGTCGACAGCCCAGAGCATGATTTTAGCATGCTCAATGACCTTTTGCAGCTGCTCGCGCGTTTGCTTGGCTTCCTGGCGAGCCATGACTAGATCATGAATATCGGTGCAAGTACCGAACCACTTAACAATCTTGCCCGCATCGTCAAGGAATGGGATGGCTCGCCCGAGCATCCAGCGCCACTCGCCATCGTATCTCTGACATCTGTATTCGGTGTTGTACTCATCGCCGGTCGCAAGGCAGTTGAACCAAGTTTCCTTCGTCTTGACCATGTCCTCGGGATGGAAGGGCAATTTCCATCCCTCACCCAGACTCTGGGCTTCGGTAAGACCTGTATAGTCGTACCAGCGTTGCGAGAACCAATCGTGAAGGCCATCGGGAGTCGTCGTCCAAACCATGACGGGCATGAAATTTGCAATGTACTCGAATTGCTTCTCGTTCTCCTCCACTTGAGCCGCTATCGCCTTAGTATACTCCGTCACGTCCTTGAAGACCACGATGCCACCCATAAAGTCGCCAGTTTCTGGGTGTACGACTGGCTCTCCAGTGACTTCAAAGACAATGCCTCTGCCAGTGCCTGGCTGGCGCATGCCGAGTCGCACTTTTTCTACACGCTGCTGCGTTCTGCAAACTTGCACGATCGGGAACTCGTCGATATCGAGCGGCTGCTGGAAATCCTCTGTCCAGACTTGAAACAGAGCTAGGAATGCCCGTTGATCACCCGGAGCATAGGTGGCATCCTTCGGTAGAAATCGTAGCAGCGCGTTATTAGGTATCCCAAATCCTTCATCTTTCCACATGGCATATGCTGGCATGTTGATCGAATTTAAAATTGCGTCTTTTAGCTGGGTGGCTTTCTGGAAGATCGAAGTCGTAGACGTATCCGTTCCACCAAGCAGGGGTGGACCACGGGGTGGGAAGATTGGTTGTTGCATTGTGGGTGTGACGACTTTTGAGACATTGTTCGAACTACTTCCGGAACGGCGTCCAGATGAGGAGCTCGACCCAGAGCTGCGCGATTTGTTCAGATGAGGTCCTGTGTGGGTGCGGTTGACGACCCGGCTCGACGGGCGCGCTGAAGCTACTGTTTGTGTAGCCGTAGCGCTTGTGAAAGTCAATGTGAAGTATTGAGTGTCCTCTATTCTCCATATCGAGATAATACAAGTAGCCTGAAATGCGCCACGTTGTGAATGCTTCTTATCTTTTTTCTGTACGATACCGCCAGGGCCGCGCGTGAGTGGCGAGACAACTACCTCAACGGAAACATCGTGCACAGTAGTCCGCGCTAGGTTTGTGCTGCTTAGCGGAGGCAGCGGAGGGTTCGACGGGGAGTGGTTACGTTCGTTCGCCGAGAGCGCCGTGGGCGTGGTATTACCGCTTTCCAACTGATCTTCTTCATCAGTACTGCCGGTTTGAGCGTCATCGATCACACAATCAAGAAAGTCCTTTTCACGATTAACGGTCATACATGAGCTTTCTCAGACACGCTGACGCACCTCCCATGACACTAATAGTGGTGACCCATTCTGCAGAATATCAATGCCGAGCTCTCCCATGGTCTTATCCTGTAGGACCTCAGATATCGAGAAGTCATGATAGGCGGTACTTTCGAAGTCGATCCCAAGCAGACGGCCCATGGCTTCGTTCGCGATCACTACGGTCTTGTTTGAAGACAGAACCAAGAGAGGTACCGGAAGGTACTGCAGGGCGGTCAAAGACGCCACCATGGCGGAGGGCTCCGACGAGTGTATGGACATGGAGTCGCTGCTGTGTACAGAACTTGGAGACTTGGGTCGGTTGCTGATTGGGAAGTACCCATTGTCAGCTTCTTCCAGCTCCGCCGTCATCATGATTAAGAGTAGTAGTGTGCAGGCCGTAGGCTTCGTAGACTATAAGATTTGCTCTGAGAAAGGCGCCCAAAAGTCCTGAGCCCTGGTTGCCCGATGGACCAGGACAGGGCTCCACTAGACCAACCGATAGCACTCGAGCAAGTGGCGCAAAGCAAACATGGAGGGTATCGAACGCAGATGTAATCGCTGGGGTGTAGAAGAGGACGAGGGGTCCTGGGCGCCGGAGATACGACTGCAAAACGTTTGTTGATGTGCGACGCGGCGGGGAGTTGCGGCTGTTCTAGATCGGGACGCTGGTGGAAGATCAGTAGCTCGGCGGTGTTCTAGGCCACGCTGAGGGTCGTATATGATGCGTGCGCGGTGTCCTGGGCGATTCTGCTGCTGCTGCGAGAGGTGAAAAGTGAAGTCGGCAGGAGCAGCAGGTATGGCAGGCGCAACGCGGATATCAAACTCTCGGGTATTGTTGTAGTGCAGAGCCCTCTTCCTCAAGCAGTTCTAGAACGTCACGTTTTCGGGGCTGCTAGACACAAATGACGTTTTCGCGTTGGAAAAGACATGTTGAAAGCGCCAGTAGTGGGGCGCAGGAAAGACATCCGTCACTCACGATTCGAATGCAGAAGCACTCGCTGGAGGGTGAAACTGGGGACGCTCCATATAAACGTGCGCAAGGTCCACCGATCCGCGCCGATCATCTTGATGCTTTTCAAGATTTGTGGGATTGATGCTCCAGCAGAGCGCAGAAAGTGCACTCAACAGACACCACCGTGTTCGCAGAGAGCCGGAGAATTCCAGAATGCAAGTCTCGCGCCTCTCGTGGCCGCTCGGTGGCCTTCACAGCACGATCTGACAGCTCTAGCCAAGATAGCCGCACCCCTGCTCGTCTGTCAACCGTGCGATGCATCGGCCCTGTCCGACTTCGCATGACAGCCTTGCACAAGTTGCTCAGGTGCAGTCTACAAGGCTGCATTCGCCGTACCGATCTTGAGCTGTACGAGCCAGGACGCAGTTTCCTGCAGCTCCGTCAAAGCAGCACGTGCGACATAACCAGAGAAGCAATTCCGTTTTGAACAGCGCCAGCATCGTACCTACCCTGAGTTTCTGTCACGTGATCGTGACAACTCGGTCTTGGCATTGGGCATGGCCACGGAGGCTCACAACAGCTGTCTTTTCTGTAGGCAACATCCTTGAAACCGCACCGACTATACGCACATACAGAATCTCTCCTAGACATACATCTCGTGACTCCTTGGCGTTCTAGACAGTCAGGATGTTCACTTTTGGCCTTGGTGGCCTCTTCTATGGTAAGTTGTGAACATTCTGAGCCAGGTGCAGCAACCACTAACTGCTTGCAGTCGCTGTTCTCCTCATCAATGCAATAGCCATCCTCTCAGAAGACCGATTCCTCGCACGCAGTACGTCGAACCCTCCATTAAGACCGCTCTCAACCCCACTACCCCTCCTACACCGCGCAAATGCGGCGCTTTGACATAAACACAAGGTTGTCAAAGTTCTGGCAATGCGCAGCTCAGGCAAACATATGGACGTTGGAAGATGCTGACAGTTGGTTGTAGTTGGTTGGACAGCGGGCGCAGCGGATCCTGGCTTTGGGCAACGAGACGATGCGAGCATAAAGGCACGGTTAATCAATCTGGTATCCTCAGTACGGACACTCATGAGAAGTACGTCAGCATTCCACTCGAGCAACTCAGGAGCTGCTAGCATATGTGGCAGTGTACAACCTATGCAAAGATCACAGTACTGACGCAGCTGCAGTACCACTCATGTTTATCAACACCCTCATGATAGTGTATCTATTGGTCCTCGGATGAGCGAAGCGCATGTTCAATACCAGTATTCAAGCACGGCGTTACGTACCGGGTATCAGCATAGCAATGGCCAACACCGAGACGAGTCGAGACGTTGGACCAGGCAACGACAAGGACAATGCAAGGCTGCGGGACATTGCACTGTCTGGCTGCTCACAAGCGGTCTGTGTTCCACTTCTGGATACACGGAAGTACGGATTCGGGAATCACAGCGCCAAAAGTATCGTCAGACTCTGCTATGGTGGATCAAGAGGCAGACAGCGTTGGGCAGCTCGAGACGCTTTCGTGACGAGTGGAGGGCTTCACTGCGATATCATACCCACCTCTCAATCCAGCAAGACGCTTGCCGCAACAATCTCAATACCCGTGCTTCGTTGTGTCGTCTCGAGTGTGAAAGGCTGGTCTTGTTGGGTGTTGGGTGCTATAGGCATCTCCATTCAACTAAATCACCTTCTGGACTGGTTTCAAACGCTCGCAAACATACACAGACTCTCTGAGACTCCATATTCAATCAGTCGCATGAGCTTTTTGGATCCTAGGTCTGTGTGAGCGCATCCGTCACCGTACTGCCACAGTTGAATGAAATCGAGAATTGTTCTTGTAAATGTCCAGCTTTCGTCCTTGTGTCGTTTGCACACTTGGATACCCTAGCATGTAGCTTTTGGTTCAAACGATGTTGTCGTTGTGCTGTGGTCAATTTCCAAGATGATGTGCACCAAGAAGGCGGACTCTGGACATCCGCACTTGAACAAGGACAAACCCAAACAATCAAGTCAACATGAGACACAAGACTAAACAATCGACAAGGTCCTAGAGACCCCTTCATGTGCCTGCACAGTTTGCATGTTGATGATTCGTACCCTTTGAGTTACGACCCACTACTAGTACTCAGGCATTGAAGGCCATGTGAGCAACTTACATGCATCTGAACCAATGCCAACGTCGACAAAGTACATCCGAAGCTCCTCCCAAAATCAGACTCAACGGAAGCTACTACCCTGCAGAGTGGGGAATACTGAGGAAGACCGGGACAGGCTTTACCCACGCACGCACGTAGCTAATCATAGGTCTTTCCACTGCGGATACTCTCGGGATACTTGTCAAGAGGAGCATGAACTCTACTGTCTGTTGCTATATACTGAAACACGCGACTCGACGCGCCACCATTATGGCCTTTTTCTCACACCGAGAGACTGTCCTAAAGGCCGCTACCGGAGAGTTGAAAATTCCAAGGAGAGGGTTCCCTACCGCCCTTCAAACCGCGAGATGCTCCATTCTGGCGATCTATCTGGGACAATGCAATAGAAATGCAGCATCTAATCATTGTGTGATGCTATCCTCTACTGCGGTCGTAACGCAGGTCATACTTCACACAATATCACGTATTTTTTCAATGAGTACTGTACTTGTACGGTTGAGCCTCCAGAAATGTTGAAATCCGAGCTGGAACATAACTGTCGATGGAAGCTGAGCCTCTCGGCAGCAGGTCCTACAATTGCGAAGTTAGGACTAAAAAGGGCCCTTCTTTTTCTCTTGCATGAAACGTCTGTATTTGGATGACGAATAAAGTATCGATCGATGGGTGGAGCGAGCCTGGAGTAGCATAGTCGCCATAAATACGAATGGAAGTGTATCCAGGGACCCTAATGGTCGTATCACGACCTATTTGCTCGCAATGGAAGAGCTTGCCTCGTTGCCGATCATGGCCAAGACGTCTCAGGCACATTGGCAAAGTCTACCTCTCCGTCCAGCTTCTCCAAGAAGTCAACCTCTTCCACTACCCTCTTGTTCTTCGGCTTCTTCAAGATCGTCACCTTCTTGACTTTCTCAAGGCTGGTCTTCTTGCTGAGCTGCTGCTCCATGGACACAGCCTCGGTATACCATGACCTCTCGTAGTTGATCTCAGCGTCCGTGTGCTTGTGGATGACCCACTCAGGGAGCCAGCGGGCTTGGTCGCCATCCTGATCCTTATCGGTCTTTCGGTGCCACCACCATCGCCCATTAGCGAAAGTGCGTTCCCAGTCGGCCAAAGGGTGCTTGGTAGTCCACTCGTGCCAGCCAACGCAAGTCTTGCGGTGAAATACGAGAGGGTGGATGTATTCGTTCGTCTCACCAAGGTCTGATAGGTTCACCCAGCCGTACTTCTCGGTCGTCTTGTTGAACATCTCAGTCTGCTCGAATCCGGGACAACGGGGATGCGTGCCATTGAGTGCATACATCTCGGTGAAGCTGTCAGCGATTGGTCCAAGACCCCAACCGAATTCGAGATCTTCGTGCTCACTGGAACCGGGTCAGAACAGGAAGAATGACGGCACGTATGCACACTCACTGCAGGGGGTCACGGCGTGGTGGCTTGAGTGGGTCTGGCTCCTCACCCACAAAGGGCACATCGGGTACCTTCTTCCACAGATACTCGCCCCAGCCCTCAGTAGCTTCATGGTGATAGGTACAAGCGTAGCGGACCCTTGTCAGCCAAATCCTGTACTGCATGTTGAGCTTCTGGAATGCGTCTTGGTCGATGTCGAGGTGCGGTGCGATGCACTGGAGCATCCACGTCAACGTGGCAACGGATATGTCTGAAAATGAGATGTTAGCTGGACCGCAAGTCCTGACAAAGTACAAGTCGACTCACTCTCAAGATCGCCTTCCATCTTGTCGAAAGCGTCATCGGAGCCACCTCCAACATTGATGTGTACACCGGGAAACTAAATAGGCAGATTCAGTCAGCGCCGACCTATGCAGTCGAATAGGGCAAAGATGCTCAGGGTCACTTACCCAGACTTGCTTCAGCTCAGGCTCATTCTTCTTGCCCTTGAGGGCCTTGGGGATGTACCACAAAGTCGGCCGGAAAGCCTTGCGGCGTTCGTCTAAGGCTAGGGCATGATATGCGTGCTCGACATCTGGAGGTATTAGTGTGACTACCACTAATGTTTTGGTGGATTGCTTACGAGATGAGAGCTGTACGTTGTGGAATCCATACTTAGCCCGACGCTTCGAATTGTTGATAAAAGCAATGTCTGGCACCCCCAAGCTGCCGACTGTGTCCCAAACTCCAATGACCTTGATCTGTCTGCTCTCCTCTGAGATAGCCAGCTCGGCATGAGGCGGACTTTGCCACATCTGAGCTTGCCCGGCGAAGTCGTAGAGACCAGGGAATCTCTCTCCTGCATCTTTACGTCTCTGACCCTCGGGGCTGAGTACGCCATCACGGAAGTCGATCCACGCCTTCGACTCCCTGAACCTTCCCCCCTTGCTGTTCGACATGTATGCCTGGTACACTTCAGGGAAGTACTGCATGTCGTTAGGCTGGATGACACCAATATCCGTGACCAATCCCGCGACTGCACGTGCTGTGTAAGCACCACGGGAGAAGCCGAAGCAGAAGATTTCATCTCCAGGCTGCCAGTTGAGGACAATGAAGTTGTAAGCTTCAATGATGTTCTCTACAAGACCAGCGCCAGTTCCTCCCTGGCGGATGCCTTCTGTCTTGCTCAGGTTGCCTGTTCCAACACCACCATCGTAGTACACGACCTGGTGCCACATCTTTCCATTCTTGCCTTGGCCGATACGCTTGATGAGGCGGGCGAGCTTGGTGACATTAGACGGGATGTTCTCCTTCTCAGTAACGCTGGATTGCCAGGTTCCGTCGCAGCAAACAATGAGGCGGCGGCCCCAAGCTTGGTCGGCAGCAGCCATGATGACTGTTGAGAGGAAAGGTCTTGGAATAGACTTGAGAGACTTCTCAATGAGAGTGCTAGAAGCAAAGAGGAGCAGAGAAGCGGCAAGCACACAAGGCTTACGTTCCACGGGCTTCACAGCGGTAGACCAGTCGCACGGTTGCGTTGTCAATGTGCACCAACAGAAGAGAGGAGGAAAATAGGCTTTCAAGAGCGTGTAGGCAACAGGCAGCGGTTCATCTTACCTTTTATGCCCCCAACATCACGCCGCGGGCCTCCCAAGTCCTTAAGGCTGAGCTGGTCGTGAACCCCGGGCGCGGGCCAGCCGCAGCCAATGCGCCTCGCAGCTTATCATCACCTCGACCGCGTGCTGAGAACGCGCTGAGAAGCTGCAGGAGGGTCCGTTCATCGTCTTCGCGCTCGCTAGCATGGCAGCTGTCTCGTTTCCCATGTCCCCAGATTGGGCGTTCGTGGTTCTGGACGCAGCTGGCGGGGAGAACGTGCTGAACGATTCGGGACGCACGGCCACGGCAAGAGCGAGGCTAGACAGGGGTGAGTGCCACTCCGGGAAATAGACCCTGCGCTAACGCTGCATTTGATCTTCAGCTGCGATTTGGCTGGCGCAAACTCGAGCTAGGAGAACAACGCATTGTGTGGATTGGATGGGTTTGTGAAGAAGACGGTGGGGTAAGTAGAAGTGGGAGTGGTCGATTGAAGCGAACCTCAGCTTGCTAAAGCTGGTCATGCGAACCTGACAACGGTGGTTAGACAAGGAGAACTGCATGCAGTAGTTGCATCAGGATAGCGAATACATGGACCCGATGAGTAACATGTCCACGCAACGAAGAGCTGGTACAGAGTGTAGAGAAGGTCTTCATTTGGAGTTGGTTTACCGGTAGTTTAAGAATTGACTCGTACTCGCGTAACTCGTGCGAAACGCGAGACGCGTCTCGAGAGACACCGTGAACCACCTGATTCTGCAGTTCATCGAAAGACAAGCTCTCGAAATTTGCCAGATTGTTGTTCGTGGTTTGTGGAGACTGTCACTACTGCCCTTTCACTGTCGATCCTCACGGACAGCTGCCCCTGGCTGTTCCCACAACCCAATCATCTCACCGAGACTTCCCTGTAGACCTTGCAAATCCTTGATGCCCGCATTGGGATCGCTCTGTAGATATTCTAGCAGTGGGAAGCCCCATTCTTGGCTCACTTCCACTGTGTCAGATGGGGGCTCGATATTTTCGAACGAGGCTCTTGCTTCCTCAGGAAGGCTCTTTCTCATCCCCCATACTACTGCCTGCAAGCCCCTCAAAATTTGCCGCATACCAGGCAGATCGACAACTGTGTGATGCAGCAGCATAGCCGCCCGTGTGAACAATTCGGCACTGACTACAGAAGAAAGAGACGGGATCAGAGTCAGACAGGCATGGAAGAGTCCTGTCAGGAAAAAAGTCGAGTAATCGCCAGCCAAGTGATCACGGAAGTGATTCTCGACGATCGTAATGATACGTTGGCAGTGCATGATGCGCAGTCCCAGGCTTGTTCCTTCCCCAGGTAACACCACTTGAGGGTCTAATGGCCGCAATATAAATAGGGCGATGATGTCGCGGTGTACACTGAGATGTAATTGTAAGCAGAATGTCGATGTTCCGGAGCCGAATGTTTACCTCAAAAAGGCTGTTCCTGGAGTATTGTTTATCTCATTTCGCAGTTGTCGCGGGACTTTATTTTTCCAATCTTGTAACGTTCGGTATTGCTGAAGGCGCCTGTTAAAGTCATCTCTAGCGCCCTTCTCCCGCACGTCAAAATTGTGGTTGATGACCGCATGTTGTAAGACAGCTAAGTCGCAAGCAGCGTTCAATACTCCCGGCGTGAAGGACGGACGATACGACAAGCTTGTGAAAGGCTGCCCAAATATGTCAACATTCTCGACAGCGACGCCGGGCGCGGCATCGCGCCTTTGGAATAAGCGCGGCAGTTTTGGCGCTTGACGTTCTGGCCGCTTGTTGTGCAAGTTTGCGATGATACTGCGGTTATTAGCCCCTGCGCTTAGAGCATTATAGAATGACTTACTTTTCGCAGCAGTAGATACCCCACAAAGCTGTGGAATAGGCTTTGATCTCTTCCTCGTTTGTTGTAGTCGACAACTTGGTGTCGATTCGCAGTCGATCGATCATGTCGTAACCTAAGGTACGATAGATTGGTGCCGCCCCATCTCGACTCAAGAATGCGCTCGCCATGAACAAGACGACCAAGCCCTGGGCGGTCGGCAGGAAAGCTCGGTTGTTTTCGAGATGGTAGTGTTTGACAGCTTCGTTGAAGAATGCTTCCTGCATCTTCTGTCCAGTCACTGTATTGATTCGTCTGACTGCGTTTGAATAATGCTGGCAAAGAGACCTCAGCTATGCAGGGCACGTTGAGACGGAAAGAAGAGGCTTACAGACTAAGGCCGGATTAGCAAACGGTTGATAAGGTCCGTGGTCAATGCCCATCCAATGACACCCACGGCATGATGAAGTCGCTAAGTATGCGCAGCGTTCCCCCTTTTCATCGTGTTCACTACTTCTCGACTTACTTGTAGTGTGCAAATTGCACTGACAAGGAAAGGCGAGCAGAACTGCGACCGTTCCAAGTCTCCGGATTGCATGTCGCGAATGAAGCAACTGCGTTCGATAAAAGGAAGGATGTACGCGCCATCCCAGGCAAAGAACTTTGAGATGAGTGCCGAAACAATACCATCTCCAGCTACCGTAGTCCATGGCCTCGCTCGCAGCTTCAGTGGGCTCCATCTTCCACTTTCTGCATCGAGCGTTTCGATTTGTGGATATCCTTGGTGCTGTGACACAGGATCAGGGTTCGGAAGAAGCATCTTCGCTTGTCTTACTGATTCCAACGTCAAGAGAGGATCTCGGTTCATTCTCAACCGGCGAAAGATCTCTGTTGCCTCATCCTCCGGCTGTGTCTGAATCAAATTCAAAAGGTCGCGTAAATCGTTACTTTCCTTCTCGAGCGCTCTCAGTCTGGTTTGCAGTACAGCCTTACGGCTCTTATCGGAAGGTCTGATCTCGTACTCACAGATCAGCTGTAGGCTTCGACACCGCCCGCAAACCGGATGCAAACCATCGCACTTGAGATGCCAATGTCAGCATAGACTTCGCGTGGGCAGTAAACTGATATACACACCCGAGTCTTCTTTATACGACACTGTTCACATGCTATGTTCTTGCGCCGTTTCTCTGGTGGGGGATCCTGTTGTCGAACTTCAGTCGCTGGCAGTAGAGGCCGATACTTGGCAGCCAATTGATGGCTCATTATTGGCCGGGAAACTGATGCGAGTCTGCATGAACAAAACAGGAATCTCGCCCTGTCGGAAGACAATCCCGTCACATATAAGAATTTCATGATAGGGTGCATCTCCGCGGTGGTCGTTGATGCCAGAATTTCTTATGATGTCATTTCTACATCATTTGCCTCTTGTGACACGCAACTTACCTGTTTGGTGACTGCGGCAAGTTTGGAAGCTTGGATCTGAATTTGAAACGATTTTAATTGGTTCAGAACTCTGGACAAGGCGTTGAGGCGGTGCGTTGTTGATTGCTGAGACAGTTGGCATCGATCGGCAGAGGCTGTATGCCGACAACCTGGAGTCGTCGAGACGAGGTGGCTGAGCTTGTGCCATAGAATACCTACACTAACAGGTTCGGAGACCGAGGGGCATCGTACTGATTCCTTCGTAATGACGCCAAATTGCTAGCAGAGCAGCGTTGGCGTGCGTGGATGAAACTTTTACGACTCACAGACGCAAGCAGAAGCCATTTCTGTCAACTCGTATCGAGATTATTCCAGCACATCTTCGTCTCGAAGAACTTATTTAGTTCGAGCGATGAACGATTACCATGACTGAAGAGGATGAAGCAGAGGTCATGCTGACGCGACCTGCTTAGTATCATTCAACTACAGAGCTGTTACTTGTCGACAGCGGGAAGACCAGGAACGTAGATGCATGCATTGTAGTAGGCTCTCAATTTCTCTTGCCAACAGTCAGGTTACAGCTTAGTATCTTAATTGACTGTGATGCCGTTTGAAAGTTGAAGTCCGAACGGCAACCCTCGGACATACTTGTCTGTGTATGGCAAACCCTTCGTTCTGCGAAAGCTTGATCGATGTCCTTGTACATCTCATAGCCGTTCATCTCTTCAATGGTCAATCTCTTCTTCTCATCCTCGACTTTGTAATTTGAGAACGGCGTATTGCTGGAGAAACCTAGGAACACTATTCGCCATATCAGATCTTTCGGTGTATGCGCGCTGGCTTACTGATTCGCTCATTGATGTTGTCGGCAGCCTTAGCTGCCGAAGCCTGAACTTTTGTCGCGCGAGGTAGGCGGACTTTCTCATACACAGCCAGAGAGTCTTTCACGTCTCCCTTGAAGTAGTCTTTGTTGAAGGGAATGCCTAACGCTGCTGCATCTTCGAGTGCCATGCAGGCTCATTGACTTTGGTGGGGCATCATCTTCGTGTTCTCGTTAATCTACGACTGAACTGTATGGGGCTTAGGCATGAAGGTGAATTTACCGGGTGCCCGGCATCTCCGAGCAATGCAACGTTCTCTTTGACGAGATACGGGTAAGGCTGATGGACCCACAAACGCCAAGGTTGGATCTCGATGCCGATGGCGAGATGTGCCTTCACTTGAGCATCAAGTTCGGGATATGGCGCAAGGAGCTCTTCAACAAATAGATCTGCACCTCCCCAAGTGTGGTTTGCATAATCTCCTGCTGAACACGGAAAGAAGCAATAGTAGAATAAGAGCTCGCCACTATTACATGGTGATAGGACGATCTTGTCCCACTTTCCCTCTTGCCCTCCCTAGTACTCAAGTGCGCTGTTAAGGGAGTAGTCTACAAGCCCCAGCTTCCTAGCATCTTTGGTCAAGACGTTGGCATGTAAGCAGCTGGACTCGGCCGGTCGTTTATCAGGAACCAGGCCGATGATCTTGCGTGTGACAGACCCAATGCCGTCGGCTCCAATAATCAGATCGTGTTGACTCTTGGTGCCGTTTGTGAAAGCGACGGTACCAGGCTCAAGGTCTACGATTTGGCACTAGGGCTCAAGTCAGCCTTATCCAGCGGAGCGTCAGGATATGCACCTAGCATATTTGCATACTTACTCCATGGTTGACCTTCAAGACCGCCGGGGCCCCTTTCCCGTCTTCTTGTAGCGCACAGTCCAAGAGCATCTTGTGCATATATTGCCAGTGAAGCATGTTGTAGACGCATCCCCAGCGCTCTTTGCAGTCGTCGAGATCGTAGACGCTGATCGGCTCGCCAGTGTTCCAGTCTCTAGGGATGAGCTTCTCCAAAACTACGGGATCACCTTTCTGCACGTCAACACCCCACTCATGCAACCAGCGAGTACCATTGGCAGCGCATGAGACTGAGGCTCTGGCTTCCCCAGCAAAATCGTGACGTTCGTATATGAGCATGTCGTGGCCTGCTCGGCGCAATGCAATGGCAGTAGCCAGTCCGCCAATGCCACCTCCAATCACACCAACGCTCAGTCGCCTCCAGCCGGTCTCGCCCAATGAACCCATGATCGATTGTCGTGGGTCGTGGGTCGTGGGACCGAATAGTTCCTTAGACTATGCAAAGCTTCCTTAAGGGAGAAGAACGACTAGGTGTTTACAAGTGAGATAACAATGACCCTTGGATGCGTATCGCTGACAATGTTGAGTTCATATCTTGAAGTATTGCTGTAGTCGGCCTACGGTGCTGATCATATGTGATCAGGGGTCCGACCGCACAACCGCTGATAGCCTACGGACATTGCTGTTCATGCGACTCGTTAAGCTAGGGCCCCAAACCATAGCTGTAGGCGACTGTGCAATCCGTGGAAGATGGTGCGGCTATGGTCATCGTTCGGCGGGTTGCATTGTGTGTTGCTGATTGGGCATCGGCGGCGGGTAACGTACCATTGCCGCACCCACAGCTTGATCGGCTAATGTACCACAGCATCCTCTCCACCCAAATGGGAAACGTGGGTCTTCAGGATGCAGCGCTTACGCGAATAGCACTGCAAGACATGCGGGGTCCCCAAGAGATGCGTCAAGGAGGGGAACCATATCGGTAAACGCACCTTGCCGGGCACATCGTCACCTGGATTGCAGGACGCAGAGAAGGCCGATGCCTGCCGCCGTGACAATGAGCCTGCGTATGATACATAAGCGATGGCCCTGTTCTTACGAACCCATATTTAGTCCTTTCAGCCTCGTGCATCCTACGAATATCCGCACACGTACCTTGACTTGTCAGCTTGGGATCCTGAAAGTAACCAGATTCGAAATTCACACCTACGATGCTCGGCAAAATCATTCTTGAGGAGGCTTTTGCCTTACCCCGCCTGGAAGAGAAAACCAAATGGTGGGCTGGCATGTTCAGTACAGATGTAGAGAAGCACACAAGAGAGATCCAGGACTTGACAGACATTCGACTGAAGTTCGCCGACCAGTACGGAGTTGGGTACACTATCCTTTCTTACACCGCCCCCGGTGTCCAGGACATCTTCGATCCCAAAGAGGCCCAAGCTCTTGCCGTTGAAATCAACGATTATGTTGCCGAACAGATAAAGCAGTTTTCCGACAGGCTGGGAGCTTTTGCGTAAGTCTGCCGAAAGGCGGTGTCGGGCGCTGAGCGCACGCTGATAGTTGAGTTCAGTACACTCTCAATGCATGACCCAAAGGAAGCCGCAGAGGAGCTACGACGCACGGTGACCAAGTACGGCTTCAAGGGCGCACTGGTGAACGACACGCAGAGAGCTGGCGCCGACGGAGAAGATTACATCTTCTATGACCAGCCAGAGTGGGACGTTTTCTGGAAGACGCTCACCGACCTTGACGTCCCATTGTACTTGCACCCGCGTAATCCCACTGGCATCGTCTTTGAAAAGCTTTGGAAAGACCGTCAATGGCTGATTGGCCCTCCTCTGTCATTCGCTGTTGGTGTCAGTCTCCACGCTCTCGGTATGGTAACAAATGGCGTTTTCGATCGCCATCCCAAAGCTCAGGTGATTCTCGGCCACCTGGGAGAGCACATTCCGTTCGATATGTGGCGCATTAACCACTGGTTTGAGGACCGCAAGAAGCTGTTGAAGCCTGGACTGGACTGCAAGAAGACCATCCGCGAGTACTTCAACGAGAATTTCTGGATCACGACATCAGGGCACTTTTCCACAACAACGCTCAACTTCGTCAAGGACGAAGTCAGCGCGGACCGTATCTTGTTCTCAGTTGACTACCCCTTCGAGACTTTCGAAGATGGATGTACTTGGTTCGACAACGCTGAGATGAACACTGGAGACCGCCTGAAGATTGGGAGAGAGAACGCGAAGGGGCTATTCAAGCTTGGGGAATACAAGGACTCGAGTGCGAAGGTCACCTAGATAAATCAATCGACCATAGATACTGGATATGCAATCTGTACCATTCCAACAAAACTCGCCCTAGCGGAAACCTTGGAATCCGGCAAAAAAGCTGGTATGGGTATTTCTGATGGTTCCTGATCAATCCGTGATGTAGCCTTCCTGCATTGCGACTCCCTGCCGGCTTCGAACGCTGTGTCTGTTGTGGAGAGGTCGGTGCAGGTGTTGTGTGTTTTACGACCTGGGTACGGACGCGTTTGTGTCCATTACAAGTTTAGTACCGTGTCCGTGCGCGTGATGCGCAGATTCGCGTGATGCGCTGAACTACCCTAATAAGCACCTGCAAAAATAAGGCTTTACAGCTATATATAATAGCTGTTATTATAGGAGATTTTTGTAGATTATTCTATAGGCCTATATAATAGATTTCTCTTATATAAATTAATTATAACGTGGTTCACAAGCGAGCAGGCCACCTAAGCAAGCAGGCTACTTAACACCAGCAACACGCCTTTGTAACAACACAACGTGATGTCTTAACAACACTAACTACAGAACACGTCTACTAAAAGTAATATATATCTTACTATAACTAATATTACCTCTTAGTAAATTTAGAGCAAAAGACACGCTGCAGCAGTATATACTGTGCCTTAATTAACGCTACAGGCCTAACGCGCTAGACAACGCTCTTAACGCAACTGCAAACTAAACTTAAAGTGCCTAATAAAGCTAGAAGAGGAGGTAATTATTAAATATATACTTAAGCAAGATCTATAAGGGATATCCCTATTAAAGCTTCTTATATAAAATATAGCTAATAGACTGCTCTGCGCACATAACACAAAGCCTGTTAGCAAGAACTAGGTTAATAACTTTATAAAACACACACCTAAGCTGTAAAAGTAATAGACCTGCTAGTATAATTGCTAGCAAGCTGCCTGTA
>SWKW01000091.1:0-135618 GCA_011058865.1 Didymella keratinophila | reverse complement strand
CACCGCGTCCGCTGTCTGCCACGCCTGTCACTCCGGGCATAGCTGCGCAGTACGCGGCTGAAACCGAGTAGGACAACTAAACTAAACTAAACTCCGTGTCACCTGTCGCAGACTCGAGCAGCGCCGGTCTCATCACTGTAATGGCACTTCCGTCCAGGCTTGGTGTTGCTTCTCCAGTAGGACCTCGATGACTGAGTCACGCCATAGGGAACCCACTGTCGGACATCTCAAGACTGCGTCGCTCCGTTCTTGGCCGCTGAGCCACTTTCTGATCCACGTTTGTGCCAGGTTATTGCTACTAATGAGCCCCATGCAGAGCTGGTTTCTCATGAGTCGTTTCTAACTCTTTACTACTTCATTCTTTTCCAAGCCTCCGCTGCTAGGCACTCTCTTCTAGTACGCTGCTGGTCGGCCTGTAAATTCATACTAACAACTTTAATCAACTGTTCATACCTAATACGCTCTTTACGATGCTGTTCAGGACAACAGCGCTGAGCGCACTGCTCGCGGCTAGCAATGTGGCTGCCATCAAGCTTGGAGATGTCAATGCCGTGCTTCGACGAAGCGAGGACCTTGAGGAGGTACTTCGAAGAGACTCTGGACTGCTCGCCACTCTCACGCAACGACAAGACGCGAATGCCGCCGACACCGCACCGCTGGCTTCTTTGACACCAGTGTCTGGGGATGCATCGAAGGCGGACCTTCAGAAGTGGGAGGACGAGACGAGAGCGGCTTGCATGCAGACACTGAGCAACCTCAACGGCCAAGCTTCGAACCCAAGTGGTATTGCGGTCTGCTATAATGTACCTTTCCTCGACAACTCTACTGGCGTTTTCCAAGCCGAGCTCCGAATGTACAATGTCTCAGCGCCCGTCGACCCATGGCAGAGTGTCACCGCTGCCGACGTCAGTATGACACTCTCATATCTCGGCGCCACAGTACAAGCAATGAACATGAACAACACCAAGCGGGATGTCAGCGAGGATCAGCTTCGGGCAAGATGGAGCGGTGGCACTTTGGTTCAGCGACAAACAATCAGCACCATGACTGAGCTCAAGACGCTCATGTATGTTGGCAAGATCAACTCGAACCTGAT
Organism: Didymella keratinophila; assembly: GCA_011058865.1. Lineage (NCBI taxonomy): Eukaryota > Fungi > Ascomycota > Dothideomycetes > Pleosporales > Didymellaceae > Didymella > Didymella keratinophila. The sequence continues at coordinate 134,522 of SWKW01000091.1, read as the reverse complement.
GGGACCGGCCATGACCAAGTAAGTCGATCGAGGTGCGCGCCATGGCTACCCCTAACAAACATAACAGAGCACAGCTGCAGCCGCTCCTCGTTCCCCAAATCGATCTCGCTGCACGCAATCCTACAACAAACGCGGACGTCACGACTACTCTCTCCAACAAAGAAGCCCGCTTCGTGAACGGCGTCTTCGCCCAGAAGGCCGAGGCCAACCAGCCTTCCAACGCCGACCCTACTGCCGCGGCGGCAGCTACCTCTGCTGTCTTCTTGGCCGCTCCCTTCGTTGTACCCGGCACAGCCCTTGCCTTCTTTCCCATTGGCTTGGTTGTTACCAGCATCTGGACCCTCTTCTTCTTTCTCGCAGTCGGTCTGGGCACATACGGCCGCATCCAGTTCCGTGACCAGTACAGGAGACGCATGGCGGCGGAGAAGGCAAGGAGCGTGCGTACCATCTAAGCTCCAGGGCGTGAATGAGACGTTCGTCACAAGTTCTCTTTCCTATAGATACTGTACATAATTGAACATCCTGGCGATGCACCTTACGAAGAATAAGCCAGAATGAGGAGAGAATGCGGAGATATCAGATGACCTCAAGTAGGACAGCAATACAAAATTGAAAACATTACCAAAATCCAGGTCCGCAGAGCGTCTCCGCCATGTCGGCGCATTAATATGCATGGGCTCTGGGCTCCTCACAGTTGACAGAGCGTTCAATAGGAACAGGAAAGAGGTTTGATGATGCAAGACTCACACTCAACGGTACCGTCACTAGCCGCCACTGCACTCTTATTGGTCAATCGCGAGCGCTGCATCGTGATTCGCCCATCATGACCGCGCTCCACTGCAACACCACGCCCTACTGCGTCTGTGCAGTCTACAAGTATGACTACATTGCGAACAGAGACGCCTGAGTCACCCCCAGAGATATACAAATAGTCTGCGAATTGCCACTTGAAGGTGTCATCATATCACAAGCAACAATGGGCTCAATCGAAAACACAACGTCATTGGCCGTGAGGTCGAAAGATAGAGTCAAGTTTGGGAAGGAATTGCGGGAGAAGGACTTCCTGTTTGACAAGGACTACTTGAATCTCAATCATGGTGAGGAGATCCTGTTCTTTTTTTCTTTTTGAGATTGTACATCGAGTCGATTTGCCGAGGATCATTGTTGCCCACGTTCCTTCGTGAGCCAGCATCGGTCGACCATCACGACTATCGGGTTGCAGGAAAAGCCGGCTGTAAGCCACATATCCCGAGAGCTACAGGGGGTAGTCAATACGTCTCTACGAGGCTTTCGCGACCTGCTAAGCGTCCTGGCGGCTACAACAACTTTACTCATGCGGCCGACTTCCTCTGCACGACTACTCAAAGCTTGCAACTCCAACAGTCTAACCAAATCCTCAGGTTCCTTCGGCACCTACCCCCTCCCCATCCGCTCCGTCCTGCGCTCCTTCCAAGACCTCGCAGAAGCCCGCCCAGACTCCTTCATCCGATACCAGTACCCCACTTACCTGAACGCCTCGCGAGCCGCAGTCGCAGACCTTATCAACGCGCCGCCGAAAACCGTAGTCTTCGTGCCCAACGCCACAACCGGCGTCAACACCGTGCTGCGCAACTTAATTTTCGAAGAAGGCGACCATATCGTGTACTTTGCTACTATCTACAAGGGCTGCAATCTTACTGTGGAATACATTACGGAGACCACGCCGGCGAAGGCGGTGAAGGTCGACTATACGTATCCGGTGGAAGATGACTGGCTTGTGGAGGCTTTCGAGAAGAAAGTGCAAGACGTGCGAAATGCTGGCGGTAAAGTCAAAATAGCTATCTTTGACACGGTGGTGAGTATGCCTGGCGTGAGGGTCCCGTTTGAGCGTTTGACGGAGGCGTGTAAGGAGCTGGGCGTGCTTAGTTTGGTGGATGCGGCGCATGGTGTTGGGCATGTGAAGTTGGATATGAAGGCGCTTGATCCGGATTTTCTGACGAGCAACTGTCACAAGCAAGTACTCGGTGCCCGTGTCAGCGCAGCCAGGATCACTAACATCGCAACAGATGGCTGCACGTTCCCCGCGGCTGCGCAATCCTGTACGTCCCAGTGCGCAACCAGCACCTCATCCGCTCCACGCTGCCGACATCCTGGGGGTTCAAGAAACTTGACACTGTCCCCGACACAACCAACCCCAAGGGTGCGTTTGGCGGCGACATCGAGTCTGAGTACATCGGCAACTTCGAGTTCGTCGGCACGATTGACAGCTCGCCGTACCTGTGCATTCCAGCTGCAGTCGAGTGGCGCAAAGCTCTTGGTGGCGAGAAGGTGATCGTGGAGTATTGCACGAATCTTGCGCAGGATGCTGGGAAGCTGTGGGCGAAGGAGTTCAATACGGAGGTGTTGGACAACGAAACGAAGACGTTGGGTCAGTGTGCCATGGCGATGGTGCGCTTGCCGATCGATGTCGAGAAGGTGATGCAGGCGGCCGAGAAGGTTGGGCTGGGAAAGGACAAGGTTGGAGGTGTGGTGTCGATCTGGCTGCATGTGACGCTGTCGAGTAGTTACGGCACGTTCTTGCAGACGCTTTACTACGGCGGTGCATGGTGGGCTAGGTTGAGTGGGCAGGTGTATCTCGAGCTGAGTGACTTCGAGGGTGTAGTACCTTCGTTGACAGAGCTGTGTGAGAGGGTAAATAAGGGTGAGTGGACAAGCCCAGTCGAGACACAGCAATAGGGTCTAGGAAGATAGTCAGAGTCCAATCATGTCGCCGAACCAAACTCAGTCCTTTGAAGTTGTTCGATGGAATGGTAGCCCACTTGCAGTCACTTGGCTCTTCTGCGCAACGTTTGCAGCGCCATACAAATTTGTGTAGCCGTCAAGACTTCTACTGGTCTTGTCAAAGTGTGAATAATCGTACCGTGGTGTTGACTGGCACTCTGGCTCGCCGTGACGTGTACGATCAGTGTTGCTTGTTCCTTAATCATGTTTTGGAACTGGTCATGTGTGCCCAGGTACCGCACTCATGCAAGTCATACCATGCATGGGACGAATCGGTGCAAGCGTAAAGCGGAGAAAATGATGCGGAGGCATTCTGGGGTATATCGATAAGGGAACTGCAGCGTTGAAGGACATGTTGCTGAGCGCCCTGTGCTGTTCTTCACAAGGGCAGCCAATTGCATCAGCGTCGTGAACAAGGGCTCGCGATGCTATATGAGAATTTGGTAGAGTTCCCGTTGCGGACGCTTCGATATATCGATGGCTTCGATACTGAGTTCGGCGTTGATACCCGTCGACAGGACAAGAGATGCAGTGCTGGTCTGACGTCCAAACGAAGAGGCGCTAGGAGGGCGCAGGAATAAATTTGATCGGCCACTCACCGTTAGCTTCTGAAGCACAAAGAGGGTCATCGAGCGCAAGCGCCGTACCGACGAAACAATGGCCGTCCATGTTGGCTAGGCCTCGAGCTCTCGCCCGACTTTCAGCGACTCGGACCGCAATCGCGGATTGTGCAATCGGCAAAAGTGCACCAATGAAAGGTGGCGATTTTGAAAGGTGCCGTTGTTCGCTGGCAGGCGCAAAAGGGAGGGACTTGGGATGAATACCTTCTGGAGCCTCCGCTGGTGGCCGTAGCGCAGGGCTGTATAGCGCCCGAACAAATTCTGCCACATACGTAGAGTGGTCGCTTGGGCTACCAACGAGATCTCGAAGGGTGTACAGGTACAGGTACACCAACAAACTTGAGCTCAGTGCCATCATGGGCGCGGTGCAAGAAGGTGCATGCTCAATTCACCGAAACGAGGCAAGGGACCACCGACAGATGTCACAGGTCCCTGAACCTCGCTGCATAATCCACGACCCTCGGTTTGTTGGGTGGGATGGAGCGGCTAGCCTCAAGGAAGGCGGTGAGCGCGCATACGGTAACATATTCTCGTCGTGCATCGTGGAAGCCCTCAGACAGCCTTGCACTCTTCGTCGCGAGGTGGCAAGTAGCATGACTGGAGACACTGGGGCAACCAGAAAAGTTCAGCAGCTTCTGCCGGTCTCGATTGGTGTCAGTTGTGACAGTGTGGGCGAACCTCGCCCAGTTGTGGAAGGAGCGCCACGCACGCGCTAAGGGTATCGCGCACGGACTTCAAAATTTGCCCACGGTCCCGAAATATAAGCTGGAGGGGCAGCATCTTTGAAGAAACACGCTCTCACCCACACTCTCTGGGCCATATCAAAAAAAAGTTTCTGTGTGTAGTCAGCTGTATAGAGAGCTGTCTGTCACATTTTTTCGCGTGTGCGATTTGATACCCCGGTAGACGTTCGTCTATCTCTTTTCCGCGCAGGCTTTTTAGCCCCACCAACTTATAAGAGGCCAACCGCCCTCTTTTTTTTTCTCGACCCTCAACCACCCTACACTTCTACAACATGGCTCCTGCAGCACTGCACGACGCCTCCGCTCAGGCGAGCGAGAACTCCAAGGCCGTCAAGGTCCTCGAGGAGCTTCTCAGCAAGCTCACCGTCTCCAAGGCTCAGGACGAGATCAACGCCTCCGCTGCCTCGATCGCCACCTTCATCAACGGTGACATTGAGGAGGCTGATGCCCCTACCAAGTACGTTGAGACTTACAGCATCAACGTGGTAACACTGGGACTGACAGATTCTTAGGGCTGTTGAGCTCCTGAAGAAGCAGCTTGCCAGCAAGAAGGATGCCGTCGCTCGCGAGCGCGCCCTCGATGCTATCCGCGCTATCGCCCAGCATGCTCAGGTCTCCGCCGCCGTCGAGCCCTACCTCGTTGCTCTCCTGCCCAACGTCCTCGCCGCCGTCGGTGACAAGATGTCTGGCGTCAAGGTTGCTGCTCAGACCGCCGCCGAAGCCATCGTCAGCGCCGCCAACCCCAACGCTGTCAAGGCCATTATCCCCCACCTTTCACACTCTCTCGAGACCGCCCAGAAGTGGCCCGAGAAGATGACTGACCTCAAGTGCATTGAGATCCTCACCACTTCTGCCCCCGCTCAGATGGCTTTCCGTGTCCCTGACCTGATCCCCGTCATCTCCGGTGCCATGTGGGACACCAAGGCTGAGGTCAAGAAGGCCGCTTACGCCACCATGGAGACTCTCTGCTCCTTGATCTCCAACAAGGATATCGAGCGCTTCATTCCCGAGCTTATCAAGTGTATCGCTAAGCCTGAGAACGTCCCCGAGACGGTTCACTTGCTCGGTGCCACCACCTTCGTCACCGACGTCCACGAGCCTACCCTGGCCATCATGGTTCCTCTTCTTGAGCGTGGTCTCGTTGAGCGCGAGACTGCCATTAAGCGTAAGACTGCTGTCATTATCGACAACATGTGCAAGCTTGTCGAGGACCCCCAGATTGTCGCCGCTTTCTTGCCCAAGCTCATGCCTGCTCTTGAGAAGAACTACGACAACCTTGCCGATCCTGAGGCCCGTGAGAAGACTCGCCAGGCCCTTGACACCCTCATCCGTGTCGGTGCTGTCAAGGACGGCAAGATCCCCGAGCTCGAGCGCTTCGGTGACATTGCCACCATTGCTGGCAACCTGAAGGCTGTCCTTCCCTCCAAGTACAAGATCAACGAGAAGTTCACTCCCGTTGTCGACTACATTGGCGCCATCGGTGGTCAGCTTATCGACGAGAAGGACTACGAGGGCATCAACTGGCAGGCCAACGCCGGTCCCTTCGTTGCCGTCCTTGTCGGTGACGAGGAGGCTAAGGACATCACCGAGAACCTCCGCAAGAAGTCTCTTCCTCCCTCCGCTGCTGAGGATGTCGCTGAGCCCGATGAGGAGGAGGGCGAGGACCTCTGCAACTGCACATTCAACTTGGCCTACGGTGCGAAGATCCTGCTCAACCAGACCCACCTCCGTCTCAAGCGTGGTCAGCGTTACGGTCTCCTCGGACCCAATGGTTCCGGAAAGACCACCCTCATGCGCGCCATCAACAACGAGCAGGTCGAGGGTTTCCCCAAGCAGAGCGAGGTCAAGACCGTCTACGTCGAGCACGACTTGGACTCTGCTGACACTGAGATGACTGTCATTGGCTGGACCATGAAGAAGCTCCGCGATGTCGGTATCGAGGACGACCAGAACTCCATTGAGAAGACCCTCAAGGAGTTCGGTTTCACCGACGAGCAGACAAAGGGCCCCATCACTGCCCTCTCCGGTGGTTGGAAGATGAAGCTCGCTCTTGCTCGTGCCGTGTTCGAGAAGCCCGATATTCTCCTCCTTGACGAGCCCACTAACCACATGGACGTCAAGAACGTCAAGTGGCTCGAGGACTACCTCATCAACTCCCCTTGCACATCCATCGTCATTTCCCACGACAGCAAGTTCTTGAACAACGTCATCCAGCACGTTGTCCACTACGAGCGCTTCAAGCTCAAGCGCTACCGTGGTAACCTTGACGAGTTCGTCAAGCGTGTCCCCTCTGCCAAGTCCTACCACGAGCTCAGCGCCTCCGACCTTGAGTTCAAGTTCCCCGAGCCCGGTTTCCTCGAGGGTGTCAAGACCAAGGCCAAGGCTATTCTCCGTGCCACCAACATGAGCTTCCAGTACGAGGGTACCTCCAAGCCCCAGATCTCCGACATCACCTTCCAGTGTTCGCTCGGATCCCGTATTGCCGTCATTGGTCCTAACGGTGCCGGAAAGTCCACCCTCGTCAACGTCCTGACTGGTGAGCTTGTCCCCACCTCTGGCGAGATCTACCACCACGAGAACATCCGTATTGCGTACATCAAGCAGCACGCTTTCGCACACATTGACCACCACCTCGACAAGACTCCTTCCGAGTACATCCAGTGGCGTTTCCAGACTGGTGAGGACCGTGAGACCATGGACCGCGCCAACAAGATCGTCACCGAGGAGGACGAGAAGGCCATGGACAAGATCTACAAGATCGAGGGTACTCAGCGTCGTGTCATCGGCATCAACTCTCGCAGGAAGTTCAAGAACTCCTACGAGTACGAGTGCTCCTTCGCTCTCGGTGAGAACGTCGGCATGAAGAACGAGAGGTGGACACCCATGATGTCTGCTGATAACGCTTGGATTCCCCGTACCGAGATCATGGCTTCTCACGCCAAGATGGTCGCCGAGGTCGACCAGAAGGAGGCTCTCGCCTCTGGTCAGTTCCGTCCTCTCGTCCGTAAGGAGATTGAGTCTCACGCCGCCAATTTCGGTCTCGACGCTGAGCTTGTTTCTCACTCGCGTATGCGTGGTTTGTCCGGTGGTCAACGTGTCAAGGTCGTCCTTGCCGCTTGCTCGTGGCAGCGTCCTCACTTGATCGTCCTTGACGAGCCCACTAACTACCTCGACCGTGACTCTCTCGGTGCTCTGTCCAAGGCTATCAAGTCCTTCGAGGGTGGTGTCATCATCATCACTCACTCTGCTGAGTTCACCAAGAACCTGACTGAGGAAGTCTGGGCTGTCCTTGACGGCAAGATGACTCCTTCCGGACACAACTGGGTCCAGGGTCAGGGTGCTGGTCCCCGTCTCACCGAGAAGGGTGACGAGGAGGAGAAGGTCAGTACATCCACTCACAACATCATGAGTACATGCTAACATCATCACAGTTCGACGCTATGGGCAACAAGATTGGTACGAAGATTTCGCCTCTAGGGTCCTGTGATCACAAACTGACTTATTCGCAGCCGCTACCGAGAAGAAGAAGAAGCTCACCTCTGCAGAGATGCGCAAAAAGAAGGTCAGTAGAGCGGTCCGGAATCCCCCAGCTTGCGCTAACAACCATCTAGAAGGACCGCATGGCCCGCCGCAAGCGCGGTGAGGAGGTCTTCTCTGACGAGGACGACTAAACGTATCGCCCCCGAAAAGTCTTTCTTTGTTCTTCATGACTGTTACGGTGCATGCATACCAGGCTTAGAGTTTGCCTATGATAATGAGGGTAGCAGTGGTCATGGCTGGCGTCTGGGTTCCAAAATTTGCGAGGTTTTTGCTTTGACAGCCCGCGCATTTTGCGGTCCGATCTCGTTGCAGATAGAAATAGATTCCCCACAACACTTCACAACACGTTCTCTTCTTTACTGGTGATGTTTGCCATGGTGACCATCATGTTGGACACTCGCGATGCTGCTTGACGATGTCGTGACAGTTTCTCAAAGGGGTCGATCTAGTGGCTGACTAGCGCGTCACGGACGCGTCGCGACCTCTTCCAATCAACACTCGCCCAGATTGAACGGCGACGATACCTTTGGTGTGAGCCACGCATGCTGATTCAAAGTCCGAATCTCGTCCAACCCCCCTGGTCAATCACGATGAATGACTTTTCCAATCTAAATAGGCGGGACCATCAAGATGACATGCGCAAGAGACGATGCGCATCATCTGAAAGCCCTTCTCAAAGCGACAGTATTGACTTAGATTGCGGGAAGACCCCTGTCCGTCCATCGAGAAAGAAGACGAAGAAAAATCCACCGAGCAACAGGCCGTTACCTCAGAGCAGAAACCTCCTACAGCGCTGGCCAGACGGCTCGCCAAGAAGGATGAGCGCTCAAGCGCACGACCTCGCCTTTTCGCCAATGAAGAACCCGGATCGGCCTCCAGGTCTTACATTTATCACGATGGTAAGTTGTACCTCGACGTGTTTCCTCGTAATGACCGAGCGACTATTCAGAAGCATTTGAAGAACTCCAAGCATGCGACCAATACATGTGATCCGAATATACATGGCGTCCCAACTGTACTTGTGGGGCTGCTCTGTCGGTTCCACAGATCGGCTTAACAAGGACCAACTCATGGCTGAATTAGAACATGCACTAGAATTCGGATGGGTGAGGTGTCTTACAACCGCACGTTGAAGAGACTTGCTAACAGAATCCAGTGCGACTATGTAGCGCCTCACATGGTAGAATTTGAAGAAGAGCTGGCAAAAAGGTATAAAGGCCTCCCAACTCTACTCACCACCGATAGGCAGCTATGGCGTGACATGCCACAGATTTGGTACCCAGGCTAGTCAAACAAAGGCTGGAATGACGAGTCTCAAGCAAGATGGGAAAGTGCATCCCATCCGGCCTGGAGGCAAAGGTTCGGACATGGCCTCGAGTACCTGTTGCGATGTCGCAGAAATGGGCCACTCCTCGAGGACCTCATCACGCCTATCGGCTGAAGACAAATGGCATGGGTGTTGTGATCCGAGGGAACCGCGACCACTTTGGATGCATGTGCTGCGAATGCTCACCGGAGGAAGAAGCTCACTGGGATGAAGCGATGGAGGAAGAGGAGACCCAAGACGCCAAGGACTGGGCTCTTTTCAAGCGCTATTAGGAGCGACATAGGTGGGGTTCATACGCTGGTTCCGTCTCGGATGACACGCTGCCAATTTACATCGACGTTGCCCGCGATGCACTGTTCGGCTCCCATAGCTCTGCGGACGACACACAAGGCAATTTTCCTGACAGTGCCATCGTCATCGGCAGTCCCTCGCCCAAGCCAAGCCATGGCCGCTCATCTGAGCTGAGCAATGAGGACATTTAGCTCATTGAGGCCGTTCATAAGTCCAGTGGAGCGTCATCAGCTTTGGAGTCGCTCTTCGTCCAACGGCTACTCTACGATCCCGACAGATTGATTGCATTGGGACTGCGATGTATATGACGACATAGTCTCAGCTATGGTCACCTACTATGCTCGGGGCCGTCGATGGTCTTGACGAAATCACAATCAATTCAAATTCTACGTCTAGCACCCAAGCTCTGGATCCTACCGGGCTTACGAATCTTCCTCCTCACAACGATCGTAGTCGCCATCGCCTTCAGTTTCCTGACCAACCGTTGTCGACTCGCCCGAGGTCTCTCCTGAGCTGGTCTGCTCCTCGGTTTCTTCGATGATGGTCGTCCGTCTGCGAAAGAGTAAGCCACAGTGGGATAGTTGAGGCAGTATCTGAGACTCACTCACTTTGTGGACGACGATGCTGCTGCTGATGAGCTTCCACCTGAGGCTGCAGCGGAAGAGGAGGAGCCTCCCGAAGAGCTGGATGCGGCTGAGGACGACATAATGATCTGAGCTATTCGTGTGTTTGTCTGAAGACTCCGAACTGATGCTTGAGGACTGCTCCAGCGTTCAATATCAGAGTTTCAGACGTTGCACCTTATAGCTTCTACCCTTTTGCCTATGACGTAAATGCGGCAGGCAGAACGATCGCCTGAGTCAAGGACCAGGCTGTGAACCACAGCCAGAACCTTGGCACCATCTCATAGTGCCACGTAAATAGCTCAGTGTGCCACCTACGCATGGTTTTACTGGTCATCTACTTCAGTGGTCCGAGAGACCGGTGAGGTGAGACTTGAACGCTTCACTCTTCAACATTGTCAGCCTGGTCGCCTCAGCCTTCCCAGACACCAAACCTAATTCGACGCCCTGTTTCATTCTTAACTAACATGCATTCGATTTGAAATCTACTCTGGACCAGTCAAACTTGTAGAAGTCATCAGTCAATACCAGCATAACTGCACTATAGCCGCTGAGCTCCATCTGACTTGACACATTCAGCTATCTTTCCAGACCAACAACATCATCAAAGCACGATCAATCGTTGCCCTGTGCTCCGCTACGTTCACCATGTCTAATACGCACGCATCCTCCGTATTCTCCATCAACAAGGGCGAGAAGCCAAGCGTCGCCACGATGATCTCTGGAGCCAACAGCTCAGCAGCCGCAAAGTCCTCGAACAAGGACGGCGAGGCTTTCTTCGAGACGTCGAAGACGATCACAGACAAAGACGGCACCACTCATACAACGAAGACATCAGGGAAGCGGGGGGCGAACGGGGATAAAGACCTCGAGCCGGCGTCGAAGAATGAGAATGAAGACAAGGCTAACGGTGACGACGAGGCTGATGAGATTGATGGAGGGAAAGGTATCTCTGCGAGAGCTGGCAGTGCTTTTGCTACTGCTGGAGGGGCCATTGCCGGTGTGAAGGATGGTAAAGCGGTAGCTAGTGCTACTTGAAGCAAAGTTCCGAGCGTTGAGGCAGCCATAGATGTTCGCAGCAACCACCCACATTAGCGAATGATTACACATTGTCTAGCACCATTAAGCGCAGCTGCCCGTTCCACATCCGCATCTAAAACGTCGGAGGCTTAGGCAGCCCATTCGGCACCAGCCCATCACACGGCGCCTCCAAATCGCTCTCCTTGATCGGCTGCACCGCCTTGCCCTCCCACCCAAACAGCACCGCCTCGCCAGCCGGCTCATACGCCTCCCACCCCTTTGCCGGCAAGCTCTTCACAGGATCCTCCGCAAACGCGAGCCAGAAGTCCTGCATCGTCTCGCTCACCGCAAACTCAAGAGGCGTCGAGTTACTGCGCGCGATATTGTGCGTGCCAAACACGAGAGGCATGTCAGCCTGGTGGTACGCGCCTTGCCACCACTGCGGCGCGATGTTGGTGAAGTTTCCGCCGTACAGGTAGCGGAACGTCGTGGTGTTGGATGCGAAGCGATCGTGCGTGGTCTGCACGACGACGCAGAGGAAGGATCCGAGGGTGATTGAGTCGGCGATCGCCATGTCCGGACCGTAGGTGCGATTGTATGGCAGGAAGACGCTGCCTTCGTCGACGGTGGTGCCGACGATGGCGGGCTTGCGGGTGTAGTTCCCGGCCAGAGCGCGCGCGGTGTAGTTGGAGAACTTGGTGCGGTTGTCGATGATGGGGTTGAAGGTCAGAGCAGGGGTCGTTCCGTTGTCGGAGCGTGCCTTAAGAAAGGAGATGATCTCTGTGTAAGGGACTTCTCGAAGACAGTCGACTTCAGCTGTGGCGTTAAGATTGCCGCAGCCCAGGGAAGTGGCGACGGAGGTGAAGTTAGTGTGCTCAAGATCCACAGAGGTAAGAGTCAGGAAGGAGGTTCCGGAGTGCATGATCAGAGCGGAGACGATGGGATCCTCGGGGTAGGCGAAGTTGTAGTTGTCAACACTGACAGCTCCTGCACTTTGACCCCAAAGAGTTATCCGCTCTGGGTCACCACCAAAGTTGGCGATGTTATCGCGGATCCACTCGAGCGCAAGACGCTGATCAAGGAGACCAACGTTCTGCTCGTCATCAGCGAGACCAGCTGCGTTAGGCTGTCCGAAAATTCCCAGACGGTACCTACACACTTATCAGTCTACAAAGACTTCTTTGTAGGAGCTCACTTACTGGATGCCGACAACGATGTGCTTGCCACTTCTCTATATCCAACGACTAGGATCTTGGTAGGGCACTGTGGAAGCACCTGTCTGGAAAGAGCCACCATGGATCCATGCGATGGCTGGCAAACTACCTTCTGTCTCGTACGCTTCTTCCGTGCAGTTGCTATGCTTATCCTCCTCTTTCCACGGGGTCCACACATTGACCGTCAAGCAATCCTCGCCAGTATAGTTCCGCGGCGTGATGACAAACTCAGGAGCATCTGTCAGCCAGACACTGTCTGCGTTGCCTTCGAACTGCGGGCATGCGGGTCCGAAGTGGGAGGCGTCAATTGTGCCATTTTCCTTGGTCTTGGGGATTGATGGCAGCCAGCGGCGCTTGCCCAGGGGTTGCTCAGCAAAGGGCACACCCAGGAAGTGGGCAACGTTTGGCGTGATCGAATCGACTGCGCCCTGCACTGCGCCAGATGTCGTGTCGATCTTCAGGGAGCTGACTGCATGCGCAATTGGCAGCTGAGCGAAGCCCAGCAGCGCAGACAAAACAAGAGCTATTGTGAGACTGGAGCAAGATCGTCAACATCTCTGAGCGTCATTGTGCAGCCGCGCAGCCTTTTGTTTACCAGGTAGGCGATGGATCGACTGCAGGCATCCCTGCGGCTCCTATGCGGGTTTATCGAAAATCCATCGAATCTCCATGCACATCTCGGTGGTCAATCCACTTTGCGCACGGCGGCGGCTCGCGAAGAGGTAAAGCGAGCGACCCGGGCCGGCTTGACTCGCTGCTGGAGGCCTTCAGGCGGAAAACTGTGAGGGAAATTGGGATCACAAAAACAAAGCACGGAAGTTGTAGAACATTGTCGAGGCCATCGTGATATAGTCAGAGCCAAAGTCATCACGAGACTTGGCCATGGTGTTGTAGGAAAACGTATCAAGGGGCTGCTCGGCCCGCCCACCGAGAGCCGACCCCGCGCTCGTCGGTGCTTCTTCCCCCGCCTTTTTACTCATCCCACGCCTTCCAAGTCGGGGTTCTCGCCGACGGAGAAACATTATTAGCGACAGGTGTACCTCCAACTGTCGTGTTCAGTCCCTGCGTATCAACCTCACATACCCTCGCCGCATCTGTACATATTCGATTATCATCATTTTAGGCCAACAAGCACGAGCCAATTCAACATGCGAGTTGTCATTACCGGCGCCGGCGGCTTTGTCGGCCAGATCCTAGCAAAGAAACTCATCGAGACCGACCCCTCTACTTCCCTTGTCCTCGCAGACGTCAAGGAACCACCAAACCCAACAAAGTCCAAGGATGTCAGGACCATTGCGGCAGATCTCACAGATGCTTCAGCAGTCGATGCGCTATTCGAGAAGGCGCCGGATGCAGTCTACATCCTGCACGGCATCATGTCGAGCGGCTCGGAAGCGAACCTTGGACTGGGCTTGAAGGTTAACTTCGACAGCGTGAGGCATTTGATCGACGTCGCGAGGGTCAAGCAACCTGGCGTCAAGATCGTCTTCACGAGTTCGTGTGCGGTGTTTGGGCGTGCGGCGGTTAAGAATGTCGCTACTGAGACGGACATTGTTCCCATGCCTGAGAGCAGTTATGGCACTCAGAAACTCATGATCGAGTTCCTGGTCAACGACTACTCCCGCCGAGGCCTCATTGATGGACGTGTTGTTCGTCTACCTACCGTGTTTGTGCGAGCTGGTGCACCCACAGCTGCAGCATCGTCCTTCGTCTCTGGAATCGTCCGCGAGCCAGTCAATGGAGAGGAGTCTGTTCTCCCTGTCGACCCCAGCATTGGCATCTGGTTGACATCGCCACGTGCTCTGGCCACCAACCTAGTCCACGCCATCAAGGTCCCGGCCGAGAAGTTCGGCCACTTCAGACAAGTACTGCTGCCTGGCTACACAGCGACAAGTGGTGAGATCCTGGACGCTCTTGAGAAGATTGCAGGAAAGGATGTACGATCAAAAGTCAAAGAGCAAAGGGATGAGGGTATCCAGAAGATTGTGTTGAGCTGGCCTGCCAAGTACGACACAGCAAGAGCAAAGGAGCTAGGCTTTTCGGAGGATGTAGGGTTGGAACAGACCATCATCGACTTTATCGAGGGTGAGAAGCAGAAGAAATAGGCGATTGAACAATCAAACTACGAGTAAGACCCCAATGCAAAATTGGAAGGCATCATGGAAAACTTCATCTACCCGTGTCACGTCTTCTCTGATAAAACTATGCCTTTCAAAGCCGTTGTATGCCATGCGGCCGTCGGGATTTGCCCATTTGGTGTCAGGGGCCCATTTGATTTCAAGCTTCGGTGGTGGAGACGCAGGAGGGCGAACGCCTGTGATCTGTCGAAGGGCACCGTTCGTCCATCATTCATGATGGTATATATGCCACTTCAGCGGTATGAAGAATCTTGACAATGGATTAAGTGCGTCACAGCTCGTCTCTGGTTACTTTGAAGGACAGTTTGTTGGTTACAATGTCGATTCGTGGATGTGATACTTCAGGACTGTGTCAGCACGAGGTGAAGAACGGGATCTTCAATGACATGTTTGCCTGATCAATTGCGATCCTGCGAGACTTTGGTATGATTTGAGATGAGACAAGATCTACATTGAATGTCTTCTGGAAAGTCGGAGCCCACTTGTTAGCAACAGATGCAGTTGAAGCCTTCCACAAACCCTGTTCAGTGCACCAAGCCCTCAGAACACATACTTGAAGGACTCCGCGTATACCATCCAGATATAGTCAAATCATAGAAACAGAGATTATGACCGATCATCGTTACGCGCTATATCCTTTCAATAACATCTCAAGAAAACGTGATGGCTCTACCAACTGCTCAGAACTGAATGTCCCAGCGCCACTGACTGCTCGTACCCGAGGTGTTGGAAGGGGAAATAGGACTATCTGTAGGTGCACTTCTGTCCATTGTGATGGAGAAGCTCACAGTCTCGAAGGCACCCAGGGGAGGGAGTGTATGTGGCAGACTGGGTACTCGTTCAACAGGCGTGATGTCTGGTGAAGGAACTGGCGAAGGAACTGGCGAAAGGGTGATTGAGAATGTGTCCGCAATGTCCTGTTCTGCTAACTCAGGTCTGACCGTTGTGGTTTCAGATTGCGTCTCAGGAATTGGGATTACCCGTCTTGTTGGCCCTTGCCAGCGGACTTGTTCCTCTGTAAGGACGTGGGACTCGCTTCGCGGCTGTGCAGCGTCTACTTTCATGGCGTCAGGCTCAGGTCGATAAGGATTATAGCCTTCACTATGTCTGGTGCTGTTGTTGTATGCAGGTGGAGGAGTCACCGCAGGTGAAGGCTGCGCAAGCTCGTGTGTTCGGGTGGCAGCTTTTTCAAATTCAGTATCACCAGGAAACGCGGGTTGTCGACCAGAGACATATGGAGGGGGTGAGTTAATGAGAGAGTCTACTCTTTCGCTAGCTTCGTCTGTAGGGTCTGCGTAGAGCGAGTCGACTGCGCTGGCGAGACTCAAAGAGCTATGGGATGTATGACTGATCTGGTTCAGATGAGTGTTGGAAGGGCTACGATGAGTCCGCGATGATGAAAACGACGCTTCAAAGGTCTGTACTGCATCTAGTTCGACTGGAGATCTCGGCGGCTGGCTCATAGGGGGTGACAGGGCTCTCGAGTCAAGTTCCCAAACACCTGGGGTGACGATCGCTGGAGATCTTTGATGCGCCAAGTTGATGACGGAGTCATTGCCTTGTGATAACATCTCAGCGGTCTTCTTCAGCTGCTCCCGTGTAGCGTATCCCATCACATGATTTGGATCGGAGTAGTGAGATATTGTTTCGCGCCTGGATATCTTGGACCTCGAGGGCGGAGTCCATAGACTTCGTTGATAATTTCTGCTGTTGGATCTTCCAGCCCAACGGCGTGTGTTGATTGCTTGAGGATGCAGCGTTTCTGTGAGTGTGAGCAAACCCTGTTTCCATCATTAAAGAGATGAACACTCACTGGCTTTGTCGTTCTCATCATTGAATAGACACCTAGGGAACCCACTGATAGAGTGATGTTGTCCATCATTCAGAAAAAGATAGATCTCGACGTCAGAGAGCTTGTTGCGCAGCTGGATGTTCATCTTGCGTATTGGAAACTTGCCCTGATTGATCATAGATCCAACAATGTCCAGACTTCGCTCCCTTGACTCGGTTTTACCATGCATGCCCTTCTCCCTTACTAGAAAGAACGGATTCTTGTTTCGATAAGATTGGTTGCGGATGACGTTTCCCAGCTCCTGCATTTCGAGAGAGCCGTCTGCGAAACGACAATACAATCGACCTATAAGTTTCAGGTTAGTGAGGTCAAAAGTATGCTTCCTTAACTTAGAACGCACCGGTGGCAACCGCAGTGTTTTGAGCACCCTGTTGTATACGCTCTACGTCAAAGTAGAAGCAAGTAGTCATGAGTTGAAATGCGAGATTCGTGATGCGAGCGTCTTGTGAAACTTTCTTCTTCACCTCTTCTTGGAGCGATGAAAGAGACTTCACATCATCGAGGCTCGGAAGGTCGCCGTCGAGCTCGACATTGTACCGTATGAACCTAGATGAAGCCTCCTGGACGATAAGAGGCCTGATGTAATCATGCCAGGTCTTCTCGCAGTCCAGAGCGGCCGCAATATGGTCAGTAGCAATTTTCAGAAGCATCTTCCCATTTTGGATCAGACCACGCCTGGAAATCGGACTTTTCAGTGATCTCTCGTCTTGGTCTGCGGCCAGTCCGGTGCCAAGAGACAACATGATGTCAGGATGCGTGATGGGGCCTCTGCTCCAGATCAATTTCCACTCGGTGTCCGCAATACGAATCGGATTGTTGTGGTAGATTGCGCCGTCCATGTAGATTTGCTTGGATGGTGCGTGGAGATAGGGTCGAAAATATCTTGGTGCTGCGGACGTTGCTCGTGCACTGTGGTTGTTAGACCTCCATCCTCTTAGTCAAGCCGGCACGACTTACGCTTCCCAAGTTTTCAGCTCGTTCTCAACGCCCTCGGGTCTTTGAAATTGATACGACACTAAATGTTTCAGTTACTCGTGTGTCACAATGGGTACTAGATCTGGACTTACGCTTCCCTTCGCAGCGGCGATTATAGTTCGCTAGAACCACCGGCGACGATGAAGAGGAAGTGGTCGTGACCGCCACTTTGACTGGAGAGGACCAATTCTGGTCAAGACGTTGACCTCCGAAGAGGTACTGGTCTTCCGTAAAAGCAACTTTCAGAGCTTCTTGTAATGGCGTGGTCTCGTATTTTGAGTGGTTGATATTGTCAACGAACCACCCAATGAAAGGCATGTTGCTGCCAAATCGACGGGTAAAGGCTTTCTCACAGAGCTCTTTGAAGTTGTTGATGCAGGTGTGCACACTCCAATTTTGGCTGACGAGACCAAGGGCAACAAGTCCACCTGTGCTATGAAATTCAGTCAGCAGCAGCAATGTCTTCGTGAGACGATAATCATGTACCTTGTACCCACAATGAGATCGATAAGATTCTGGACGCGCAATTTACCACCGAGTACAGTCTCTATGCCCTGTAGAATCTCCAACTCAACGATACCACGGATACCGCCACTGCATTATGTCAGCTAAGAAGATGTTGGTCTGAAAAGATGACTTACCCATCCAGCGTGAGAACACGGACACCTGCCGACTCGGGCTTGAAATGGATTCTCCAAGGCTGATACGCGCGAGCGGCTCGAATATCCAAAGGGCATTTCTGAATGTCCATTTCCGTCTTACTGTGCTGTCGCCCATAGGTTTTAACACATGGAGTGCAAAGCACATGACCACATGGTAAAGAATGCTCTGGTGGCTCTGAAAGGCAGCAAAAACAGACCGAGTGGCTATTGTACCCCTGTGACTTGTCATCCCCAGCGACATGGTTGTAGAACCAAGTCATCACGTCGTCTCGGTGGATGGCAGCAGCGACCTGCATCTCATCATCGCCCGGCGTCTTGTTTCGCTTAAGCCGCTCAAGGAGCTCATCAAGCCGATAGTAGAAGTTGCTGATGAATTCATCATGGAATGTTTCGTAAGTCCAGCGGGACGTGTATTCTCCGACTGCAATAATCTTACCGTTTGCAGTTTGATGACCTTTCGGGCCATGGCCACTCTTCACATTGACGCAGCGCAAACCCGTGGCAGACTGCACGTACTCGCAAGGCCAATGACCGTCGCAAAAGTTTTCCAGGGCTGCGTCAAGATGTGCTAGGTAGAGCGGGAATATGTCTGGTGCAGTGCCTGTGTTGCGTGAGCTTACAGGCCAGTGTGGCGAGCTCTGCAGTCCTACCTCGTGTTCTCTGACGCGCACATTCCAACATGATGCACGAAGCGACCATGTAGCTTAGCTCCACAATATTTGTTGAGTATTCGCCTTGTTGCGCCAGACATGCATGATCCTTATTGCCAATTTCAGTATGTTGCCACCGAAATCTAGCGGGATGGGGCTACTCGAAAATGAAGCCTGTACGAAGTCGAAAGGGCGGTCGAGCGAAGCGGCGAAATGATCGAATGCGCATTGTAGATACGACTGGAGCTCCTCGGCATCGAGCAGCATACGAAGTTCGGTCTTTCGATCTCTTGCCATCTCGCAGGCAACGGTAATGTTGGCGTACAGGCTCCTGATCTGAGCCTGAACCAGAGGAGGGCGCTCCTTCGTTGGAATTCGGACAACCTGAGCATGTCAGCGGAATGCGATGCCAGGATTGGTTGCTCTCTTACCCTAATTGTGGTGTAGTATGACTCGATCAGCTGCTGCACAGTCTCGATCTGTCGCTGTCGTTCACGCCAGAACTGGGCGTACTTCTTGAAAATTGCGTTTTTGAAAACCGTGCGTGACAAGGATTCAAGGACGGAAGCAGTAGCAATGTCCGGATCCCACTGAAGCTCGTCGATCTCAAGGTCAGACGCGTTGAGTGCGATAATGACGTGTAGTAGAACAGGCTGGTTGGAAGACATCTCCAGTGCTGCTGCTGCCCAAGTAAATAGCTGCTCTAACACGCTTTCTATGACACTGTGAGAGGTCAGTCGACGCAGACCACACCTTAGTTGACAAAGTCACTGACCGCGGGTTCTTGAGAACGAACACGATCACATCATAGAATGTGTACAAAAGTCGCGGATAGAGGTTGGTAACCGCGAACTCTCGGCTGCGCAGACTGTTCGTATCTGCCCATCCAAGTTCACGCTCAGAGATGGGTTGTGGAAGATTGTTGTTTACCCCATTGGTCTTCTTCAGTTGACGTCTGACTTTGGCGCTCATTGGTTCTCTTTCGCCTCCAGAAAGGCCTTCGCAATCGGCGAAAAATATAGGTGCCTCAGTGATGGCCGTGACCGGATCAGCGTAGAGGTGAACATCCTCGGAAGTAGGCTCTATCACACCCGTACCGCCTACAACTGGTGTTGGCCAGGCCTCGTACCCGGTCAAACGGAGGTCGATCAACAGTTTGATCAAGGAACTTTCTCCAGCACCTGATTGTCCCACGAAGGACACTAGGCTTGGAGTTCGTCCATCTCTCCCAGCCTGAGCGCCTTTTGCCTTCCATTCCTCTACCGTAGCCGAGAGCAAGTAGTCGTAGCGACCGTAGTCCTTGAAGATCGGGACTTCTCCACCTTGGGGACGCTCAATACCTGATGCAAGAGTACCTAGTGGAGTAGAGAACGGAGGCGCGCAGAGACTTACCAAACCAAGCTGTCTGTGCATCATTTTCGTGCAGTTGCGTCAAGGTTTGAAGGTTGCTCGTCGGAAGGAGTACGTTTCGAATCTTCCTGGCGAACGCAATTTCGGTCTTCTCATGCTTTGCCTTTCCTGAGGCAAGTTGTTGCTTTCGATGAGGCGCTTGAAGTGTCCAGCAGGTTGGACAGTAATTGATGTTACAAATGTTGCAGTACGCGAGGTCAGTATCCTGCTTTTCGCAAGCGTCGCATTGTTCCTCTCCAATCGTGGAGGGGAACGAGTCGACTCGACTGGCCGGCCCACGTGAAGAGCCTCGCTGAGTCCTGTTGAGGTCAGTGTCACAGGCGCATGTCCCAGGTGAAGTCGCAATACCGCGAGCTCTCTTCTGTGGGCCCTCTAGATCTTGCCCGATTGAGCTGCATTGTGCTCGCGATCCTTTAGCAGTCCTCCGAAGGAGCAGGCAGAGAGAGCACCGGCTGCTACTCAGGTCCTTATAACTGGTAGCGCGCAACCGATGCGGGGGCACACCTCAGCCTTGTACGAGCTGAACCTGAGCATGCCGGCCACGCAGACAGAGCCGCCAGGCTGAGGCTGTTCAGTCATTTGATTTGATGAAATAGCATTTGGTGGCGTCCCTCATTTGATTTGATGGCGTGGTGTCAATCCTGCGAATACCTTCATGCCATCGCCCAAACACGGTATATGGCTCCTGGCAACGATGCTCGTCACGTGTAATCTCAAGACACGTCGTGGCCTTCTATAAAATGCAAAGGGAGCGTCTGATGAGCTCGTGTCGCGATCCCTTCACATCAAGCCAAGTGGACACGCACGGGATAGCATTGCCCCGTCTGCCGCGACGCGGCATATGGTTGATTCTAGATTGGTGTGGTTGTACAAAATGCCTGCCCAGGCCCAGGCTCGGATCCCAGGAACGGCGGCATGCGTCAGGAAGCCTCTTGGCCTTCACGAGGCGGAAACCCCACCTCATTGTATTTCAATTTACGGAGATGCTTCTTCCTGAGAGAGATGTCGTCGACGATCGTGGACTCGCTGGTCGTTGCGCGCGTTGATGCAGGTATGATCGGAGGTTGCCCAGCTGGGCTTGTCAACAAGGTCGTTGGCGAGGCCCGGCCCGAAGTTGCCACTGGACCAGCCTTCCCCGTGACTTCCACATCTTGTTTCTTGCTCCGGCTCTTGCCAAGTTTGCGACAAACATAGCTACAAGCACTCTGTGTTGAGGCTTTCATGTTTGTTGCGCGAACGCTTCTAGATCCGCTACCGCGGTTGCTATACAAGCGCCTGGACGACTTGCAGATGAGTGGCGAATGTCTTCTTGGTAAAAGCAACGTGAGCATTTGGCGCGAGTTAAGAGGACCATTGCCATTCATGTTAGGTAGAAGCAACCCATACTGATGTTGAAAATTCAACCACTATTCGGTGTCCATGTGCCCTGGAACAGTTCAATCAGTGTCGCGACGCGTGGTTGCTCCTCCTCGTCCTACTCGATGATCGTCTTCGCAACTCCTCCTCCTCCTCCTCTGTATCGTAGCCATCAATCTACTCAGGCGTCAGTGCAGGCTGTCTCTCGATGATCTGTTGCGCTCTGCTCGGAAGTCGCTCCACTGGGTCCGCCTGCTGCGCTGGTGATTGTCCATCTTCACTTGCAAACTCAGCGGCCTCAGGTCCGTCGCCCTCGAGTACGACGCGCTTGGTCTCGGTATTGGTGATCCTAGCGCCCACCCTAGAGAAACTCTGAGCCTCCTTTGTTTTACTGTCCATGGGAGGCATCGCCTCTAATTGCTCCGGTGCGTCGTGGAATAGGTCATTCCGGCGCATCGTGAAACGTGTCAGTAGCTGAATCCGAGCCTTCCACCTCTGTAATATCGATTTCTGTAACGTTGACCTCAGGTCGATCTTCGACGTGGTGCTCCGGCCGACTGATGGGACGTTGAAACAGCCCGGCTTCATCCTCTGTAGGATCGACCTCAGATCGATCTTCAACGCGGTGTTCCAAACGGCTGAAAGGGCGATGCAACAGGCCCACCTCCTCATCTTCATCCTCTGGTACTACTTCTATCACCCCTGTTCCGGAATCCGAGTTTGCAATCTCTGCGACCGTGACTTCAGGCACCTTGTCGATGTCCCGTGTTGACTTTGAGGCCCGCCAAACAGGCTTCTTGGAGGCCAATGGTGATCGTCCTGCTTTTCATGTCAGCAAACCTGAAGTTTGGCACTCATCATGGCCCTTGAGCCAGATCTGCACTTACGATCTGCGTGTAAGTCGTCGATATCTTCAATGTGCTCGATCAAATGCGCAGGGTCGAGGTCTGTAGAGACGCCTTGTGTCCTCTTGCTGCTCGCACGCATAGCAAAGTCGATGACGCGTACTTCAGGATCTTGCATGGGTTCTGCCGGATCCTGGGTATCTTCAGTGCGTACGCGCGAGTCGCGGGTCCCAATTTCATCAAAGAATCTCTGGCCCTCGGGGGGTTTGAAGTCATCTGCGGCCAACATGTCTCCAAAGTTCTCCTGAGGCTCTGTCTTCGAGGCATCTGGAAGCTCGATCCGTAGTGAGCCTCTACTGACTATATTGCGCTGCCGGCCTTGTCCAACATGGGTAGGCTCAACCCAATCTGACGAAGCACGGAACGAGAGCTGACGCAATACCTGCCAATAGTTTTGAATGACTACGCCCAAAGATTAGCATATAGCTGGCAAGGACTGAAGACTCCGAGAAAACTGACTATCAGGGTCCGCTGAACCTCGACGTCGAAATATGTCTTCGACATTTTCCCGCCAACTGCGTTCCTCGGCCTTGTGGATATTGTCCTGTGTCCATGGTTCCTGAAACGATCGCACGCGTTTGACCCGCTGAAGGGACCGAAATTTCCATGGAGGGTTGTGCCGTCTCCAGACATTCTCTGGAACGTAAATCAGTCATTCAAATTCTCATCAACTTGAAGATGGTGGCGAGGGACGTGATAGTTTTCAGGGAAGATCAAACTTACCGCAGATGTAGGTACCGGTTCGAGAGTTGTATCGTGGATGTGTAGTTGCAGATTCAGTGTGCATGGAGGGACTCATTGGCTCAGGCGCGTTCTTTTGTATCTCTCCCGAAAGAAATTTCATGCGTAACGGTATCTTCAGTTTCGCTTTAGGTGGACGCAAGTGATCCATTTCCGGTGGCTTGAGTGGTGAAGTTGGTTCTCCAAGCATCTTTCTGTCAAGAGTCGGCACTGAGGTCGCTGTATACTTCACTCTGAAAAATTGGGCATTTTGCGGTTTGAAAGATTGTGGCAGTGTTCGCATGAGCCTTTCGCCGAAATGGAGTGGGTCCGCGTCATCGTTGCCAATCTCTATTCCGTCCAGAACTCTGGACACAGTCAGCATGTTGAAAGCTCAGCTCATGCGAAGATCACTTACTTTCGCTTGGGTATCTGTCGCCCTCCAGGCGTGTATTGAGGTTGCGTCTGCGTTGGCGGAGGCTTTGGAGGCAAGGGGCTGGCTATGAAGCGCTCCGGAAAGTACGCTTGCTCCAGAAGGCGCAGTCGCTCATACCGGTCCATCATACCTGTCTCCTCGCTGTCCTCAATCATGTCCTCCACAAGATCGTGCGGTATATCGTGCGTCAATGCGTTGCGCCTCGTGGGCTTGGGACCTCCATTGGTCATACCTTGGAACTCGAGAGTGGTGTGCGCTATGGCCCATTTCAAAAAGTCGCGCATGAGATCATAATAGTCTCTCTCAGCGTTTGTCCGAAGATGTCGAACGTATTCGAGATACTTGATTTCTTCCGCGATGTCCGCTTCAGATTGTTCAGATTGCCCTTCTCGCAAGTCCTCGAGACGCCCTTCGATTAGAGAGAACACTCTCCTTTCGCGCCACATGTATTTTTTGAAATAGTATGTGTTGCTGTAAAGGCGAGTTCGACGTGGACGGTCTGTCATATCCCAAATTCGAGGTATGATGTAAGTTCTCGAGTCTTTGTAGTGTATGTTGCCAAACACGTCATCCGTGAGCTCCTCGGTGTGTTGCAACTCTTTGATGACAGAGCCTTCCAGCCAGCTTTCAAGGCCTCCAGGCGAAACATACTCTGGCCAGTTGCTCGGCGGCTTGTATTGTGACCAAAATCTTTCGGTGCGATTGCGATCTTCTTCAGCGTCTGCCCATTCGTTCACGGCGACCTCTAGGTTCGCTGCTTGAGCTTGGGCTAGTCGCTCTTCAGAGTCGAGACGAATGACCCGTGCCCACTCGATGGACTCATATTCTTCGCGTGCGCGCTGTCTTTCATCCCATTCACAAGTCATCTCCTGGGGCAACATGGGCAATGCATCCGACAATAGTAGGTTCAGGCGCTCGTTGACTGCAAAGCCTTCTGTGTTGTCATTCCCAAGCTCATAGGGTGTCGAAGAAAAGTCGCTGTCGACGGAACCGTCCGCTGAGCGCAGTCGCGGAACCTGCGTTGCAATGGAGTCTGTAGTCTGAAAGCTAAGCGACCGTTTGCGAGGGGGGTGAGGTGATGCCTCAATGTCGATGGCAACATCTACCGGGTCAGTGGTAGGCGCCGCTTGAGGAAGCTTGAACCTCTCGAGCCATCCCCGTAGTTCATCCATGATCTGGTTGGCGCCCGCTCTGGTATGCCGTACGTGAGTCTCGTACCGTGCGAAGATCGAGGCCTCCGGTCCGATATGTGTCTGGGCACCCGCGTTGACCGCTGGTGGTGAAATAGGTGGTTCCGCCGTCGATACAATATCCGCTGCTGCCTGTGATGCAAAGAGCGTTCCGACCGCTTCGTTGTGTATTGGTCCGGCCATCGTCTCGAAGTCCACGCCAGAGTCTTGCCTGGGCTGCCGGACTCCGGGGTTGCTAAGTAGGTTAGGTGCGGCTTTTTCGAAGCCGTCATAGCTATAGAGGTCATCGTTGGAATTGGGTTCAGCGGCCATTCTGAGTCTGGTGATATGTGCTAGTAAAGATAGAAATGAGAGTGTCGGCAGTAGAATGTATGGTAGTAGTGAGTGGCTTGTGGCGATAGTGCGTGAAGAGTGTCAGTGTTAAGGAGCGTGCAGTATGGAAGTTGAAGTTGCGGCTTTGGCGGATCAGCACCTGCCAATGCAGTCGGTATCAATGCAAGGTAAGAACTTACGAGACGCATCCAAGGAAAGCCGCCTAGCCCGGGAAC
Organism: Didymella keratinophila; assembly: GCA_011058865.1. Classification (NCBI taxonomy): domain Eukaryota; kingdom Fungi; phylum Ascomycota; class Dothideomycetes; order Pleosporales; family Didymellaceae; genus Didymella; species Didymella keratinophila. The sequence goes on along the minus strand of SWKW01000091.1, from coordinate 109,542 downwards.
CCACAAGTTGACATGTGTGTTCTCCTGCTGCCAGCAGCTTCAAGTGGATGTACTGCGCATATATGAAAATGCCTGGAGGTAGTTAGAGCATCGCCACGTCGGAGGCCCGGGGAACATGTGCTTGCTGCCAGTCTGTTATCCGTTCATGGCTTGTCGATCTGGACTGCAAGAAAAGCACAATAAATCAAAGTCGTGAGCGCGTAGATACAATGATTGCATGACAAGGAAGGAGTTCGCTTCCTCAAAACGACCATACAAGATGACTACATCGTAGCCCCAGCAGCGATCTCTCCGCCGACGTCTAAGATGGCACCTTCTTCCACATTCTTTGGCTTCACAAGCTTGATGCTGACCTCTGAATCCTGACTGTAGACCCTAAGGCCCAGGACACACACTGCATTCCAAGGTTTAGGTTTGTCGTCAATGGGTGAGCGAGCACGTGGTCCAGCCTCCTGTGGTGACTCGTCTCCGTAGTAGCTGCGAGGCGCTGCGGTACATGTGAGGCGGTAGACGTCGTCCGCACGAGATTGCCCTTGATGATGCACGGCTGCGGTTGTCTGGGCCCTTGTCAGGGGTATGCTCGGCCTTGTCATCATCGCTCGGCGCAGCTGCATCGTCCACCTTGAGTTCTGCTGTCTTGGAGACCAGATCGGCCTCAAATGATGCACTGGCTGGCTGTGGCTCCTGCGCTCCTGAAGTGACGTCTGTGGACGCTTCCGCGACGCTGCTGTTGGCAGCGGCTTCGGCAGGTTTGCTGACCTCATCCTCTGCAACGCTAAAGGCATCCTTAGTGTCTGGCGAATCAGCTTTGCTGTCGGTAGTCCCTGGTTCGTTCATCTCAGATTTTGTTTGTTTCTCGAGTCGCTGTTTCTCCTTCTTCCAAGCTTCATACTCGGCCTTCTCGTCTTTCTTCCAGGCTTCAAAATCTGTCTTGTATTTCTCAGCAGCCTCCTTCTCCTTTTTCTTCTTGTCTGCCGCTGCTTTCTGCTTCGTCTCTTTGCGCTTCTTCTCTTCTTCGGAGAGCTCCATGACACCTTTTGCATTCACAACATCGTAGGCCAGACCGATTTGCCTCAGTTTCTGCGGGTTGCGCTCGGCGACTTTGGTCACGACTTTGGTCACGACTTCGTGCACATCCGGACTGTCTGCGTCGCGTCTCGCTACGAGTTTCGGTACGATCTCATATAGCCCAGGCTCGAGGTCGACCTCGGCCGAAATGCTCCGGTTGCCGAACCATGCGCCACGGGCCCGCACGATATAGTCACCCTCCTCTGTATCCTTTTCTTGTAGGATGAAGTGTAGGTCGAAGTCATACTTGCCCTCCAACCCGCGAAAATACCGACCGTCGAGCTGTGATGGTAAGCTTTATACTCTAACAGCTTCCCGGGTGGCTGATTGAAGGGCGATCCCATGCAGGATTTGGAGGTACGTACCTGGCAGAGCTGGAAGACTGTTGGTCCTTTCTTCTTGATTTCGACAGAGAACTTCGTGTTCATGAAACCGGTGACCCATCCAACAGCCACGCTAGTCCACTGCTGCACGACTGTCCAGTTGTGGTCGAACAGTTTTGTGCGATCGAGCAGGTCGAAGCGCTTGAGCAGGTCTTCGTATGACATCCAGAAGAGGCCATCGTCACCGACCTTATGATCGCGCTTCTTCATCTAATACGGGTCCCACTCGGCCGACCCGTCTGACCAGGGGCCGGTCCACTCGCCCATCGCTGCATTTGCTCGCTTGCCCCAAGGGTTTCTGATCTGTGTTAGTAACATGCCGGATCCAGAAGATTGTCACGCACCTAATGAGCACCAGTCTGTGCTTTGTCTTGCCGTCCTCACTCTCCTCTTCGACGGCCTTGATCACGGAGTAGGCATGACTGAGTGCGAGGCCTCGTCTTGCGTCAGAGTCGTCGCCATATGCTCCTGGAGATGATGCTGAAAACAAGAAGTCTTTGTTGACCTCGGTGAGCTCCTTCCACAATCGCTCTTTGTTAAGGATACGGTCTGTCAAGGTCTTACTGGTCACACCCCCAGTCAGATCCTCCACAGCTTCCCCTGAGATGCCACCACTGATGGCGTCGTAGTCGCCATGCACTTTTGCGTAAGCTTTCTCAAGGAGAGGTAGCCAAGCCTCGTTCTCGTGGGCGCAGGAGGCGAAGTACAGAGCTTCCGATCCGGTCTGATGACTTTTCTTATATCTTGTCTCCTTGATGCCAGTAGGGTCGTATGTGTCTCCTCGTACATCAAAGTCGGGCTTTGAAAGGAAAAGGTTGTCATCGACGATCGTCCAAATCCACTCGCCGTCCCTGTAAAAGACGAAGCCGTATACGCCACATTCTTCGTCGCGCTCGACACACACCTTCTGGATCAGGTCCGGGTTGCTACAAGTTGTTGCGACTGCTGCGATGAACCAACAATCGCCATTAGCACCCTGCACTACATCGCTGCTTGAGAAGCCGTCGATCTCGAACTTTGGAGCATCGAAAATCCAATCAATGCGATGACATGATTGCGGACCTTAATCTGCGAAGTTCGTTCGACTGTTGAGGAAGACGTCAGCAGTCTGCTTGAGTTGGAAGAGCGCCGCATCCTGGCAGAGCACTTCAGCCTGCATAAGTGTACGCAAAGCAAATCCTAGATGCCCAGGGCTGACAGCTCCTGCCGCTGAGTCTGGCTCAGGATCTCTGTACCAGCGCATCAGCCCCTCGAGACAGTTCGTTGGCTGATCCGTGATGTCAAAGTCCGGGTCCGTGAACTTCTCGTTCGTTCGCTGGCATTCCCGAATGATGCGTTTGACACGAGCTCGACATTCCCTAGCTGCAGCTTCGTAGGACCCCGCTGCATTTTGGCCTTTGACCACGCCTGGCTTACGTGGCGGGGGGAGTAGGTTAGCATACAACGATGGGGGAAAGACTTTGGTGACCTTGCCCGGCTTTTTTGTAATCAGGGCATTCCAGAACTCATTGATGACCTCCTGGGGTGCATTGCTGGTCTCATTGCTGTCACTGGTAACGGAGCTCATACTGACTACGATATCCACATTAGCGGCTGATGCAAAGTGCCACGCAGAACACGTACTGGCGATCCTGCCGGAGGTTCAGCAATGCTGTTGACGATTCCTGTGCAAGCTTGTGGAGCTGCGGAACTGCGAGACTCTGCGAGCAAAGTTACTTTCAAGTGCATTGTTGTTTTTACGTTGCAGGTGAGATTTGGGGGCCAAAACATCGATTGGTCGTCTCGCCCTTGTGCGGCTGAGCTCTTGCCTCTTTGACGACCAGCGCTCCACCAGCGCTGAGAGAGGCGTCGAGCGATTGGGAGTCCGCATTGTTGCCTTGCAGGTTGATACACAGTAGTTGCATGCACAGGTGAATGGGGGTTACGAAGTCATTTAATGCAGTCGAAAGCAAAGACGCGTCGAGCGAGTCGCAGGCATATACGCGTTCGAAGTGGGCCGTGTGGCGCGCCTGGCTGATTTGCACCAGTCCGTGCACCAAATGCGGGGTGCCTGGAAAAGGTCAGCTTCAGGGCCTCAAGCAGAGCCCTCACAGGATGAAGAGCAGCACCAAAGCAAGTTTCGCCGAAGAGCTGTGCCTGTGTGTTCTCTTACTGTTGTTTCAATCTGAGTCCATCGCTCAATCACGGTCTCCGATTACGTTTGACCTCGCCAGCTCCCAGCACGGGGAAGCTGGACCCGTGAGTCCTCAGCTCGATCATGCATATGCAGAATATATAATCCTACCGGCTTATGACGGCAAGCTCCGATGAATACGTCCGCTCTTACTGCGTCCTTTTCATTGATCTTATTGTCTTTGCCGCTGAATGAAGCCTCGTGCATGGGAGGATTCTGTTGTGGATTGACCTCTGTTCGACCCACAATGCTAGCGCACGATGTACATACATATTGCTTTAAGCAAAGTATAGTGTGACACGCTCACGTGGGCGGCAGGAAGTTGATGCAGGACTGCGGCGCAGGCTTTTTCGATCGCCGAATTGCTATCGGTATCAGTGCACAAATCGAGACGGATCTCGTTTACCGGCACCATCTTGGAGCACGGAGCCCTATCGCCAGGGGTGTGCATTAAGTAGCTGACCGAGTCATACACAGAGGTCCAAGGGGCTCGACTTGCGGTCAGATTTGCCTCGGCCGGAACATCGATTACACCAACTGCGCTGCGTGAATGGGTCTGCGATGCATGGATGTGAACTTCTCTCTATTCAGCTGCCAAAATGGGCCTACTTGACGCGTGAAACGACCATCCTCGCAATAGAGGTAAGTTGTATACAAGAGGCTACCGTTGATGATCGGGGTATAGTCTGTAAAGGGTACCAGATGAGGTCGGGATATGTAAGAGAAAAACATTAGGCCAAAGCTGTCCCTGAGTCTAGAAAGGGAGGACTTGAAATGGATAATACAAGAAGAAGATCCTGCCAGTAATGCTCAGACCGGAGACCCATGCATAAGAACAAACAGAAAGAAAATCAAATAAACCATCAAGCCGTCGCGGGACGTCCATGTCTAGACTGAATCAATTCAGTAAAGACGCCCTTTGCTTTTGTGCAGTCGCAAATAACGCCTGGTAAGAACAGAGACCAGCCATTTCGAGTTTGCCGCCCTTGTATGAAAGGGCCGCCCGATATTGACCCGCCGAAACGCCGTGCTAAATCGATAGAGCCGATATAAAGATGTTGTCGTCCGAGTGAGGAAGGAGTCCAAAAAAAAAAGGAATTCCGTTAATGACGTGAAATGCGACGTGAGTCGCCGATGGAAATGCGAACCGGGTGTGATCGATCCAGGTTCTCGGTTCAGATCCTAGTTGGCCGATCCCCCTGCACGAGCGCTTGTTGGTCTGCATCCACCGAGTCAGCAACACGAACTTGCATCTGTCAAAGGATCCATCCATGAAAGGACGCTTTCGTCTCTCCCAGTGTCTCACGTCTTTGCAGCCTTGCAATGGCGTGATGGAAGAGCCATAGGCAAAGGGAAGGAATTCGTAACGTACCTATGCTTTCGACGCACATGGTCGGCAAGTCTTCAGCTTGCAGTTTGCACATTCGTAAATGAGCGAGTGCGGCCCCGAATGGCACATGTTGCAGTTCCAGACGACGACGGTCGTATCGGACTTGACGACCTTGAAGGTGTGTTGGCAGTTTACTGGGGCGGCCATTGTGATGTGTCGGGGTCCAATTGAGCGAATGTCGTGTGTAGAGAAGCGAGAGACGAAGCTGCGATGACTTAGCAATTGCAATTGGGTGGGAAAGAGACCCATATGTACTTGAGAGATGCAAAGGATTTACCTGAGTGCTTTGGGAAGGAGAAGCGTTTGAGATAGGCGTGGGATGCGTGGACGGCCGAGGGCGTTCAAGGGTCCTGTTAGTCGCGGCTGTGGAAAAGCAAGCAATTGCTGCAGAGGGAACAGAACTAGATGAGAATTGCGCTGATGAAGAGAACACTGCTTGTTGCTAAGCTGGAGACGCTAATTGCGCGGATCTGGGTCCGTCTTATACTGATCCCAAGATATGAGCAAACCATGTTGAAACTAAGTTCGAGCTTGCCAGATCTGATACCATGTCCACCATATTGCGGTAGTGTACGACAAGACAAAGCGTGCAGCCGTCTTGCGGTCTCTCTGCCCTGGCCGTGACGCTCGAAAGCGGATGGCTCTGAGACGAATAGAGGGATAGGTACACCAGATGTTGCACGACAAGGCCGAATGAGAGGTGCCTCAGCAACTCCTCCAATATGAGGCTCTTGAAGGGAACGGCGTGGTGGAGCTGGTCAAACGCGGGCTGGCTGTTCCGCAGCCGCGGGCATGGTAGCATCTGTAGGTCGCGAACCCTTGTCCAGGGCGCATCGTGATGTGAAAGCTCCGAGATGATTCGAGGCGTAGCGCTGCCGAATCTATGTGTCACACAAATCGTGCTGCATGCGTCCTGTCACGAATGATGGCTCTTGCTGCGACTTTCCAGATAGAGCGATGGGGGCTCTTTTTCTTGCTGATTCGGGCCCTGCACTTGCCAGAAGGAGCTACAGTCAATAAGGCTTAGTTCGAGATTAGCGTGAACTGGGGTCGGCAATTCTAGGTTTACGGCAGCTGCTTTTTCTGTCGCCCTTTCCCGTCACGTCGTCAGACGCGAATCCCTCGCGCTGCTTCTTCCTTACCATGCCTCCTGGCTCTTGCAAAAAAGCAACGACGCGTCAATTGCACCATCGAGTGCTTGTGCTGGAGGAAAGTGGAGCTTGCTAGGGAATTCGCGGTAGAGGCGGTCAGTTGCCTCGTACATAAAGTTGCCGAAAACGTCGTCATGCATACGCCTCCAATCACCGTTCCTTTCTCCACCTTTCTGCTTGTCTTCTTTGCTTCTTCCTGAAACCTTCCCTGGCCAGGATATCGGTCGCTCGTCGAACGGGTCTCCCAGAGAGGCCATCAATTCGCTGGAGGCAACGGCGTGCACTGGGCGTGGCTTAGTACCCGTGCTGTTGTAAGATCTTTACAGTGTACTTGTGGTCGCACAGTGGTGTACGACAAAATCCCTGTCACCCAGTCCCTTTCCATTTTGTAGGTCTTCCAGGTCCTGTCGCCTATGTCTCTATTTAGAAGACCCGCAGCTAATGCTGCAGATGAGAGGATTTGCTGCCGCCGTCCGCATGCCAGGTCCCCTTTACCTGGTTCAGCTATTCGGCGAATGGTGTCACGCAGCCTCATCTCAAAAAACGCCTTTGGCGTTGTGCAGTAGCGCCGAGGATCTGCCTTGAGCAAACCGGCCTGTATCCTCCGCATGCTCTAGCAAGACGCACCCTGCTACCAAACAGGCAAGCCTTCCTGATCCACCACTGAGGAGGCTGGCGGGAGATCCACTGCCTGTTCTTTTGGCACTTTCGCCTCTCGATCGATTGCCTGACTCAACGGCCCACCCTGCAACCGTCTTGTTGAAGCGAGAGACGACTGACGAATGGACAGAGTTGCTCCAACCGGGTACGTGCAGACGAAAGCCATTCGGCGGCCCTAGACAGGCTATCACAGATACCTCGGACCGGGTAGCAGGAGAAGCTCGGGCTATCCATAGTTCTCGAGGAATGCGAGGATTCTGCAGTAGCCGCCTGTTCGGTAGCTGGTCGATGCGCCTCCATACCTCAGCAATCAGCCTACCTGGAGACGAGTCTCAACGCACAAGTCCGCAGCCCTCTACATGCCATAATTGGTTATCAAGCATGATGCTCTGATCAAGTGTATACAAAACACCAGCTTCGAGTCTGCGACAATACCTCAAGTCGCGCACTCCACAAGTATGTTTGTCTTGTACACGAGTGGGACCCGGATCATCGACTCAGTAGCATTTCTGCTGCGGAGTACTAATCGCAACTGCGGCTACCTTGCATGGCGAGTATCATCTACAAGACTGCCTCGAGGGTCTGTTCACAGAGATTCGCCTCATCCTCTCCTGTTACACGGGATCGTTATGAACCTGGCGCTCGGTTCCACCAATGCGAGATCAGTAACACCGCAAAGGCTGTCGTGTGATTTCGGCGTTCGTGGCGCTACCCCAGACGGATTCAAGTGCGTCATCCCCTGGACGTTGGCCCACCAAACCCTGTGAATCTGGAAGTCCGAATGGAATGCCAAGGATTTACATGTCTCTCCCCCACGCGACACATCGAGGTCTGTGCCGCTCACAGGAAGCTCCTATTGAAACACCACTTGCTAGCAGGGGGTGACTCGAATGCAACAACCCTGGGCCACCGCCATCGACCTGTTACCTGGTTTGCGGGACCAAGATCATGGCAGTCAGACATTGTTGCATCACCTCCTATCCCATCGACCATGCGGTCTTCGAAGTGCACGCGTTGTACGGCTGTCGCAGCGATCTCATATTCGACTGCACACTGCTTCACTTTGACTCTCTGATCTTGGACGCCGATCGTCTTGTGAACCACTTCACTTTGGAGCCAAAAGTCATGACTCAGCCTTTGATTGATAGAGTTTCGACGCAGAAGACGCTCTGTACTCAACTCTCATATTTAAACAGATGCAGGTCTGTAGGATAGCGCGTCCGACGAGGCACTGCTCCAGAGCTGCACACTGGTGCACTTCCATCACCTCAAACCCGGTAGTCGGGAACGCACCGACTAGGGTCTGACTTGGTCATTGGTTGGCTGGCTTACCCAAATCACCGTCGTACGTGCCGTTTCCTGTCATTTTCCTTATGACAGCCTCCGGCGAGGCGTCACAGCTAAGTGCCTTTCTGGAGTGGGCCTCTCGGACAAAGCCGCACTACCGTGCATTGGCAAGCGGGAGTTCCACTAGCCGCGGCCGTTCACGCATTCCGCTCTACGGATCAAGCTGTCTCTCCGCTAGCCTTACGGGTGCAGCCTTGCTAGCTGACGGCGTACGCTACAATAGAGATTGGAATAACCATGAACCGTACCCTCTCAATCTGCTTTGCGTGGCGTTCAGCAGTCGTCAAAGGTGATACATGGATGTTGAGGACCCTGTCAGAAGATGCGGCCAGTCCGTCGCAGTACACCACAAGACCATTCTGTTGTTTGCCTCTATTATACCTGGCGCAGTGCACGCAAGGCTATCACGCTACTTTATCGGGATTCATCACATCTGCATCACTAGTTCAGATAATTTCTGATCAAGGATAGAGATCTCTCCTGTTCAGCCCTGCCATTAGCGCTGCGCTTCTCAAAGCTCCGGTCATGTGGTAAGCAAGACCAGCTGCCACAGTACGGATGTAACAATCTGTCACTCTGCTCTTGAATATATTGATAATTTCCTCGCTGTCGAGATCGAAAGAATATAGTGGCCGTCGCAAGGGTGGATTTACGTTGCAGTTTGCGATGGTACCTTGCAGCTCCCCGTGGCCAGTGGCAATGCTGCAAATGACGACGGACATTCATGACGTCGGTAAGTACCTTGCACATTACGACTGAGCTCGCAAGGTACCAGGCTACAATGCACGTAGTGGCCAAACGGTAGGCCTCCAGTCTGGTCAAGAACGTTACTTCAGTTACGTCGAAAAGGAAGTCCACTATGGCACTAGGTAGGCGGTGAGCATGTGTAACGGTACCCGTGGCTGGGATCCCTGCTGCTAGGCCTCCACTCATACTTACAAATTGCCTACTTGAAAGGGCAGCTGCAGGTACAGCGACGATCATACCTACTGCAGCAAGGATGGTGCTGTTCCTGGAGTTGATCACAGCCACTGAGACATAGGTCGCCGACCACTTTCTATCCGCCAACGTCCTCAGTATTCTGCGCAACTATGTACTGGGCTTCGCATCTTCCTGCGATCACCAACTTTCCAATTCCGAGGGCACAAATCACCTTAAAGTTGCTTTATCCATCAATCGACACGACGTCCGGAGCAACATCATCGGTCTTTTGCGTTTTGCTTTGTTATTGCGAAGAGCGAAGCTATAGACTCGTGGCGCGCTACTTCGCTCTACCATAGCAGTCAACGGTCGATGTCGGAACAGTTTCTCACCAAGCTGACAAGAGCGAAGCTGGGTCAATCTGCATGATTCCTTCAGATCTTTCCATGAGGTCCATCCAACAGTCGAGACATGTAGCCCATTGGAGCTATAATGTTCAAGCTCTCACATTTCAGGAAGAACCAGTCATAACACCAGATCTGATGCAGCCTCCAGAGCTATTGCCGTACCGTAGATCGTGTACAACTAATCGACTGCCTTCTATAGAGTCCAGAAGTCTACCCTTATGATCAACTTGCTTCGCAATGCGAAAGCCAGGTATGTTGTGAACTGCGGGGACATGGACATTGGGACACTTTTGCACGCATGAACCCGCAGCGTGCTTTCGTGCTCCGCCATGACTGGTCAGAGTCCGCTATATTTTTGGTCGCGTGTCAACACACCAGTACCTGTAGAACGCTTGATTGACGCGGACATTTGCATAGGAACGACCCAAGTGCGGGAGAGCTAGCACCTTGACATGTTGACTAGAAAATCGTGAAGGCTCTTAGTCGTAGACTTACCCTGGACTCCCCCATCGTATTGATCCACGCTGCCCTGCATCTCCTGACTCGCTTGGTTGATCCTTCTGCTTTGGGCCGCGCCTGCCCCGCCAAGCCTCCGGGCGCCGACACGCCGACGATTTGCTGCGATGACGGGAAAATTCACGAAGCCTCAAAGGTCAACTTTGCGCTTCGACCACTATAACGACGTCGTTCTACTCGGTCCTCCCACGATGCGCGGCGCGATTGTCTTTGGCGGGTCGTCGCACCCCAAGCTGGTCGACGGTGTGTGCGACCGCTTGGGTATGAAGCCTGGCTCTGCGACGCTGGGCAAGTTCAAGAATGGAGAGACGTCTGTCACGATCCGTATGGCTTAAGTACTGGTCTGCTGCGTCTCTCGCGTTCTAATTGCTGGCAGACACCTCAATTCGTAACAAAGATGTCTTTATCATCCAGAGCGGCAGCGAGAAGTGCGTAAATTTGCGCGTTCAGTCTTGCACATGCTAATTGCATGCAGAATCAACGACTCGGTCATGGAGCTCTTGATTATGATCTCTGCTTGTAAAGGGGGCTCTGCGAAGTCTGTCACAGGTACTGAACTTCTTATCGGTCTATTACCCACCCTGCCAGACACTGACAATGCGTAGCGGTTATGCCATACTTCCCTTACTCGCGCCAGTCGAAAAAGAAGCAGCACCGTGGTGCTATTACCGCTCGTATGGTTGCAAACCTCCTCCACATCGCTGGTGTCAACCATGTAATCACCGTCGACCTCCACGCCTCTCAGATGCAGGGCTTCTTCAAGTGCCCTGTTGACAACCTCGTCGCCGAACCCCTTCTGGCCCGCTGGGTGCGCATGAACGTACCAGACTGGAGAGAAGCCGTCGTAGTCAGCAAGAACCCCGGTGGAACCAAGCGAGTGACATCGTTGGCGGATGCTATGAAGCTGAGCTTCGGTATCGTCACAACGGACAGGCGCCGCGCAGGTGGAAGTCGGCCGTGGAACGAGAGTGCCATGTTCGAGCAGCTGAGGCTTGACGGTCCGTCAGATTCGCGCGAGGTGGTCGAGGCTGTGCTTGACGCAGAAGCAGAACTCACGCCCATCAGCAAGATCTCTTTTGATCCCAAGTCAGACGTTGGCAAGCCAAAGGCCAGGTCACAACGTACACCCTCAAATCCGCTGTCACGACGAGCAAATGGTATTGCTGGCGAGCACCCTTTGTCGAAGTCTATGCGCGCAAGCTCGATAGTTGAGCCCGAAGTGCCTCTGGAGCCAGTTCGAACTGAGGCTTCGAACAAATCCGACGAGGCAGACGGCGAACAGAGCGAACACGAAGACGGTGCAGAAGGCGAGGAGGAAGAGTACACTGACGAGGTATGTTTCATGTTCTCAAACTCGAAAGTAGTACTGACACAAACAGCGTGCGCGAAATGTCATTCACGGACGCCTCGTCCAAGGCCACATTGTCGACGACACACATCCCTCGCCGGCCATGTCCGCTACATCACATACCACCTCCTGGCGCAATCGACCTCCCTCCGAAGGCGAGAACGAAGACGTCCCACCGCACATGATGAACTCGTTTATGTCGACGACTTCATCGAGAAGAGATAACTTGGACAACGAACACGGTCATGCTCTCGGCGGTACCTACGATGCGGCAGCCTCATCAGAGGACGAGGAGGAAGACCTTCAGAACCCGGAGATCGAGACCATGGTCACACTTGTTGGAAACGTCAAGGACAGGCCAGTCTTCATTGTGGACGACATGATGGACAAGTCAGCCTCCTGGATTGCCGCAGCCGAGACCGTCGTCAAGCGTGGCGGTGCCACAAAGGTCTACTGCATGGCCACACATGGTCTGTTCGGCGGTGACTGCCTCGAGGAGATGAACAACTGCGAGTGCATTGAGAAAATCATCATCACCAACGCTTTCCCTATCCCAGAGCACAAGAGGGAGCAGGCTGGCGATAAGCTTGTCATCTTGAATGTCGATAACCTCCTTGCTGAGTCGATTCGCAGGAATCATCATGGGGAGAGTATGTCGCAGCTGTTTATGCATTACGACTAGGACAACAAGAGTGCTTGACTCAATGTCAAGAGGATCAACAGTATGGCGATACTAAATCCCAGATCATCACGTTCGTTACGTGTGGCGTCGGCCAAGGGAGTTTTGATGTAGGAAATGCACAAGATGTGCATGAAGACCAAAAGGCTTGTGAGCAAGCCACCGTAGGTGCAGGAACAGGACACACTGACACTGGCGACACAATGATACCAATCATGTCCTCTTCAATCCTACTCATTCATCATTTCGTTCATTGTACGTACTGCCCGGACCCTCTATCGTCGTTGCTTTTCCGTCTGGGCCGCTTGCCTGGTGGTAGATTATTCGGCCTTGTTATTATCGTGTCACCGCGATCTAGCCTCGTGTAGGTCCCTCGGATCTTTTCTGTACGCTATGTTTGGTGCAGAGTCGACGGGCCAGAGTCATTGCTGGCGGTTTTTGCCCACGACGTCACATTTCAAATCGCCTTGCACGGTTCGCCAGCCCGCCTTGCACAGCCGTGCAATGGAAGCGAACAGGACCCTATGGAAACGACAACGCCGTCAGGCCGCCGCGCCTAGACTCGACATGCGAAGAAGCTACGGCTGTGTCACGCGCTGCCACGGAATTGTATCCCTGCCGACACCCTACTGATGTTCATTTCATCAAGCCACGCGACGATGGAGGCCTCTTACGACGTTCGGATTGCACGTTTGCATCAACGACAACGTTCGACTACGCTATAGCAACGGCGCGACAGGCGCAACAACCTCACAACAATACTCAGAATGGCTACAAAACGATCGAGCTCAACCGCCTGTCACATGTGAACCTGATGTCAATAACACCACCAGCTGGCTGTGCTGCTTCGCCACCTGGAAACAATAACGGGCGGTCGCGGTCCGTGCCTTTGGTGTTGGATCGCCAGGGGTCACGTCCAATTAGGCAGATCCTCAAGCCGTGAAGTTCATCTTTCGTCCGTCGAGTCTACCGCCCTCACGACTTCACCTGCAGCTGCACCCTGCAGCCGGGTCAGCAAGGCGCCGTTCCTGAAGATCCCATGCAAAGCATATTGTGGTGAGGTACTACCGTTGGGATTTCGCGCCACAGTAGATTATTTGGCTCTGCTACTGAACGGTCCGGCACGGGAGATGATCTCCCAACGATATCATTTCCTCGCAACCTCAGGTCTTTTGAGGACTCATCATTCAGACTAGGCCCACTGCACACCGCAGAGTGTATCTATCGTGGCGAACGGAACGAGGGAGTACAGGTCGTTCCCGAGTACCCTACAAAATGCGTACACAACGTCGCATGCCTTATGGCAAGCAACAGGGATCGGCATCCCCGTCACGCAGCGAGCCCACTTTTCGCGTGCCTGTTCCAGGACGCAGCCAAGAGAGCTTGGGATCCAGCCCTTCGGGTTCAATGACATCCAGTTCGAAGCGTGACTGGGCTTCTGCAACAAGGACGGCCCGCAACGATAGTGATACCGAAGTCCCAATCCGAAAACGAAAACATGACCGTCAAAACGTTTTGCGTTTGTTCTGACCAATCTGAGACCATCTGATTCTATTTGAGTTCATTCGGTTCAGTCAAAATGTGTACGATGCAATCAGCTGCTCATGGGTTTCTAGTTACACCGCGACACGCAGTGTGCGCATCTTTGCACTTCTACATTGATGAACCCAATATTCTTCGCGACGATTTTTCTCCGCATAGGCATGTGGAGAAGATGGTACGAGACATTCACTGCAGCCACCCGCGCGTAAGGCGGAAGCCTGAATCTGAACACGCCGTCAGCCTGTCATGTAAAACTGCGGCTTCGAGCAGCCTGTAATATCAGGCAAATGGTCCCATAGTCTCGGTCCTTCTGCACAAAATGACCAATCATGGTAACTATCCCGAATAATCAGTTGGGTATCGACAATTTTAAACTGCTGTGTCACTCTTGCTTTATCTACGCTGCAGCAACCGTTGCACAATACACTGCACGGCAAAGCATGCCAACGATTTGTACAACTTTGAGCGCGGAAGCACCGCAGTGCTCCGAGTATACTGCTTTCTTTTCCCTTGCGATGAGAGATCACGTCAAGGAGAGCCGTAGCTCAATTCCCGTTGCGAAGAACGTTCTACTTTGACCTTGTATATAATGCTGTCGCGAGACTTCGATACGTTCATTACCGATCACCAACAACATATGTGCTGACGATCAAGATCTTCACTTCCCTTCGAAACCTCAGCATATTCGTTCTGGCAAATCCCCTCCACCCTCAATATGGACAGCTGGCTGCAGGTTGTTGGCAAGTGTGTCAAAATCTTTTACGACGCAGTTCTAGTCCTCGACGTCCTGTGGCGATTGTATAATGACATGACCTCTTCGCACCACGGTACACAAGATCAGTCGGTATCCCTACAATATTCTTCCATCATCTTCGACTGACTAGCGTAGGCCTGGAGCAATTTGATCAAATAGTTGTTGACGGCGAAGCTGCTAGCCGCAAACACCCCAAATTGCTGAGCCCGCGTACAACTTACATACCTTGATTGGAGGGAGGCTTTTCCGCTGAGCAATACGAGCTCCGAAGATCTCTCTAGAGATGCCCTATGTATATCACTGATCGCTCAATTCATGTGTTTTGCCGCAATGCGACTCATGCCTTGACATGTTGATCATACAATATTGGTAACGAGCTTCTGTAGATGGCAGTTTGAAAGAACACAATGCTCAAGAAGAGTGAAATGATACAACACCTACCAGCACGTCATTTCGTTTATCATTGAGGCCCTAGTTATATTGCATTGGATACGGCATCAGACATTCCTGTATGGCTGTAGCGCAGTATAGCGCGATGAGTGCTCGAACTTGACCTGTAGTAGGAGAAGCTTTTTGTCTGATGTCTTTTGCAAATTCTTGATTTACTCTTGGGCATAGGATTTGTAAGGATAAGAAGGGGCGGTGAGACCTTACCACTTCACCATTGTTAGCTCCGGACTTGTGAAGACAGGTATCAGGCTTGAAATTAGGCTTGGTGCTGTACCTGCACACTGTGGTTTTCGCGTATGACGACACTACATCGAGGCCTCTATAGAATGCTGCCGCGATGTTCATGTCAAATATTTGTTCCATCCGCACTTTTTACGAGACTAATCTTGGATCCTACCACTGATCCATCCGCTGTTGTTACACAAGAACGGGCGCTCGCGAGCCAAGACTTTCATGGACCAATAAATCACTCCTAGCAATTCTTCACTCGCCCTTGTACGCAACGAATGGCAACCTGACGGCGACACCTTCATTGCTGTCTTGTTCGGACTGATCACCTTCATCGGGGTTGCGCTCCAAGCTGCACATCTAATTCGCAATTGGAACAGGCGGTAGTGTACGTAGCTATATTGACTACTCGTGTCACATTAGACGTTAACTGCCACAGATAGCGCTCTGTTATAGACGTTCGCCTATGGCACCACTCACCACTTGCAGGATGCCTGTAGCCTCCATCTGCTACGCTCAATGAAGGAGGACACCATGTCGGTGGGAGAAGGCGTGCGAGTAGTAGACAGGTATTCGAGCAGTGGTCGATGTGAAAATTCTTGTGATGAAGAAGTACAATTGTGCATATACCGTCATCCGTATGGTTATGCGACATCGTGATTAGATCTTCTGCGTTCAGTCCGTTCTCCAGGCATTCCTCTCCTTCTCCGCAACCTCAGCATCAAAAAACACTCCATTATCCTTCTGTCCCCCATCCGTCTCTTCATCGTAGCTCGCTATCCTCTTATGCCCTGAGCTCGTGCTTGGGGTGTAGAGGGTTGAACCATCCAGACTTGCGCCCTTGTCACGTTGGAACTCTTCTGCTCCCTTCAGGTCACCAGGCAGTGGGCCTGCACTGGGAGGTGGCGATGAAACTGGTGTCTGGTTTGCGGACGCACTGCGGTTGCCCCAGCCTTTGCGCTTCTCGCTAGCCCACGAGCCCCAGGAGGAGAAGTATGCGCCGGCGCTGGCGCGTGCGTTGGTCAGATCAGGGCCTTGTGTTTTCCCTACAACCTTGTCAGTATCGTTGCGAGACATGCGGAAGTCTTAGCTTACACTTATTTGCGGGCTCTGGTGTCTTGCCTCCGGCCTCTTGCTCGCGCCGGAGCTTCTCGGCAGCAGCCCTTTGTTCTTCTTGTCGCTCTCTTTGGGCTTTGCGCATAGCCTCGATGTCTGCCCAGAGCTTGTTGTAGGCTGTCGAGACCTTTGCTTGACCAGCAGCGACTCTTTCACCGATTACTTCTCTTGATTTCTCAAGTCGCTCATCGAGATGTAGTTCTGCTACTTGCCTATACGCCACGCGAGAATCAGCACACAAACACCCATGGTAACAACCTGGAAGGTGGTGTTGGAGAACAGACTGGAACGCTTAGTCGCGCGTTACGAGGGCAAAGAATGGAAAGCCGTGACTTACGCTGCGAGTCGTCTTTGGACATCCTCGACCGAGAGACCTCCGGAGCAAGGATGTTTAGGGTCAACAATATCGAAGAGGTGCGAGTCGGTGTACTTGTTCCATATCCGGAAGTTTTCAGTCTGCATCCATCCATGTACCCATTCGTTAGAGAACTCGCTCGCCGGATCACCATGAACTTCAGGCATAAGAGGCTCGTGGCTTGGGTGCTTTTCCATGTAAAGCTTGTACTTGACCGAGCTTAGCATGGCAAGAAGGTACTCCTCGAACTGCATGCGAATGAACTCCTCACTACCAGCATAACCATGATCCTTAGGTCGGGCTGGATTCGACTCGTCCCATGAGTCATTAACGGTCTGAGTCAGGAAATCTATCCAGCGTCGGTCTGGTGTCGAGAGTATCGATGCCTGGCGCAGTGAGGACGACGTTGTGTTCACAGTGTGGTCATCGAGGTTGATGAGGATGTCGCTGTAGCGATCTTTCTGTTGTAGCAAAAGCGAGTTGGTCGATCCAACGATGTACGATTTTGTGTCCGCATCAGCAAGCATGTCGAGCTGCTGAAGCGGTGTGTAAGGGCCAAAAAGCGAGCCTTTTCCAAACAATTGTAGCGGAAGGCCCATGTACGCAAGCACTGGGTCTAGTAAGCAGATAAACTGGCAGGTCGAACGAGAGTACTGACATGATGAACGCTCAGACGTTTTGAGACTCGTGGGCATTACAATCTTCTCCTCAGCCGAGTTGAACTTGGGATCCGCAGAGTCCTGAAGGTGGCGCATAAGGCCGGGTATCAATGAAATAAGAGCAAATTGCATCATGCATAGTCGTTCGCAATGAGAGCCGAAGAAAAGAACCTTCGGGCTCGTCAGCATGCGTTGCTTGAACCAAGCTTGGCGGATTGCAGAAGAGTGTGCGTATAGCACGGTAGACTGTACGTACCTTGCGTTGAAGTAGGGCGCATTTGAAGAGGACCAGGGTCTGCCATTTGAACTCATGGATGAGTTCGCGCAACGATATGCCGAAGTAATGCTCGGCCTGGCCTTCTTGATTTTCCAAAAGCCTCGGAAGACTCTCCTGGAATCTCTGTAGTATCTCAACATCCGTGAAATCCCTACGCAAGAGTCAGCGGGAAGCTCTTGTTGCCATGGCCTTTGCTTGGACGTAGACCATCCATGTCACCGATCTCCTCGTACCTTTGCGCGAACCAAGCTGCCGTGACCACACCAAGTTGTGCTTTAATCGCACCAAAATGCTGCGGGCTATCCGTAATGACCACTACCGCTTTCTGCACTGTGCTCCTTGTAACGTCGGCGGGTCGATCGATCAATTCGGTCGCTGGTAGTTGCCGTGTACACGAGATACCGAAGAGGCTGGTCGCAGCATGCGTGGATGTGGCTGAGCGTCGAAGCGTGAAGTACGAGTAGTCCTCTGTAGAGCTGAGTGATGTCAGTCGGTTGTCTGTGCAACGATGAAGAGCATGTGAACGCAGCATGGGAGCATGAAGGTTGAGCTGTTGTTGTGTATGTTTGTGCTATAGATACTCACGCATGCGCACCGTCACTCAGAGCCATGAAGGGCAGCAGCGACCAGTCATGCTCGACTGCTGGATCCTCGCCATCCTCGAGACCAATCCAAGCCTCAACTTCTGGACCTCTCGCGTGGTGGAAGTCGATAATGCAGACCAGCGGCGCGAGCGCAGTCGAAGGGGTCAAGGTCGCCATGACGCCGTCATTCGAAAGATTGGAGAGCTGGGTACTGTCGAGTGATAGCCATGCGCCAGGCTCGCGTTCTCCAGAAGTGCGGGACGCGGAGATGTTGGCGGTGACGATGGATCATCAGCCTTGCGGAACTAGACCGCATGAAGCCGCCTCGGCAAGCCATGAGGCGTGATGGCCCGCAGATCATGCTGCTCACTGCACGTCGGTGATCCGCGATACGAGTACATTCATTCGGGTGTACTAGGTGTTGTGGAAGTCATGATAGGAGGGCGGAAATATTTCGAGGACGGCAACTGGGCACCCTAATTTCCTGCCGGCTAAAGATCCAGGATAACGTAGTCATCAGCCACATCAAGAAGGGGTGCTATTGATGGATGAGGTATCTCGAGTCGTAAGTTGTTCTTCTATTGTGCAGGATCGAACATAAGAGGAGGAAGGACATCGAGCCTGAGCAATGCCTGCCTGCTGCTACCCGTCACTTCACCATGATCAATCGCTTATCGCATCACCACGCCTGAATATCAAACTGAATCCAAGAACACCGATCACTTCCCCTTCTACCGCGCTTGTAACTGCAAGAACCCCTGGAATGAAGAATATTAAGAGAAAGGACAATGATCCGCCAGTGCAAGGCAGGTCGCGACACCAATTTTGAAGGAAGCAAGCTTCTTCTCAAAGAAGTGGATCATGCCATACAAGCACAGCGTTGGTTCCGCGTTCAAGTCTCTTGGGTATCTCAGCTGCCATTCTGCTCCTCCTGTGCAGCGGCATCGACGTTGTGGTAATCGAGGATTTCGGAGTACCTGCACTTGTTAGTATTGGGACTCTGAGCCATAATCGGAATCACTTACATCATGATCTTCCATGTGTCAACAGGGAGATCAGCATCGTTGAATGACCAATCGAACTTCTCCTCTGCGCTCGGCTCATCAGTGGGGTCGTGGTAGGGGGCGAGGTATGGGTGAGCAAGGGCCTCTGCGGCCTTCACACGTTTCCTTGGGTCGAAGACCAGCATGTTCTCAAGCAGGTCAATGGCTGCAGCGAGTCAGTGATGGTTCAGCATGATCGAAGTAGAGCGACTGACCCTCTGCTTCAGCATTCCTGAACTTGTTGGCCAGAGGCTGACGCTCGCGCTTGGGCAGGGACTGTACGAATCGCAGTGTCTGACTAGAGTTAGTTGACAGATCATGAGCTGTGGCGGGGTTGACTCACGTTCTCACTGCAGATAGTCTGGATAACATCATCAGGAGGAGTGCCCAACAATTCTGTGATGATGGAAAACTGGTTGACGTGGTCCTTTCCTGGAAACAAAGGCTTGCCCTCGAGCATTTCAGCAAAGATGCAGCCTGCACTCCAGATGTCGACCTCGACATCGTATTTTTGCCATGTAAGCATGATCTCCGGGGCGCGGTAGTAGCGGGTGGAGACGTAGCCGGTCATCTGAGGGTCTTGTATACGGGCCAAGCCAAAATCGCAGATCTTCAGATCACAGTTCTCGTTTACGAGGATGTTGCTGGGCTTCAAGTCGCGGTGAACGACACCAGCGGAGTGAACATATTTCAATCCACGCTGTCCACGTTATTCGAGCGTCCTGCATGCTGGATATATTCGCCACTTACCAGAATCTGGTAAAGGAAGTATTGGATGAACTGCTTCTCCAGCGGCCTGGAGGTAAGGAGACGGTGAAGATCGGTTCCGAGGAGCTCGGTGACGAAGTAACTAAGCATTTAGCAAACACTTCGACAGGAAATGCATGTGTAACGTACATGTCCTCCAACGGGGAGATGAAGATATCGCTCAAACTGATAATCTGGTATGTCGTCAGGGCCCGTTCAACGCGCACTGCGGGGTATGATCCGTACGTTCTCGTGCCTCAGGTGCTTAAGCAGCTTCAACTCGCGGTAGGTGCGCTTCGAGAGGACCGGAGTGCTGAAAGGCTTCATGATCTTCTTGATCGCCACGGCCTGGCTGGTGAGCTGGTCCTTCGCCGAACTGCGTTTTCAGTAAGCATGTGAACCCGTTCCTTGACGCATTCGAACGTACCAGACGAGACCGAAGGCTCCCATGCCCACAGGTTGCAGATCAGTGTATCTGCATGTCGTCAACTATGCGCTCCCACGCAATGTGGGGTAGAGGCCGCACCTGCTTGTGATCTCGAACGTCGTGCCGAAGATCTGGGCGCGCACAAATTCAGCCATGGTGAATTGCAGTCGTATGGTTTCTGCGACAGGCGCGAGTAGGAGGGACGTCGGAGAGGCGAGGGTGGTGTTGGTGTGGGTGGGTGGTAGCGTCTAGCAGGTTTGCAGTGCGGACGAGACCAAGACAGGGCTGCGTTCGTCTACTGGATCGGTGGAGTCCTCCGCGGAACCCTTCAACTGATCTGGCTGCACGACTGAGAGAGTTTACGCCTGCAAGTATAGGTGCAAAGTCTGCAGAGGGTCTATTTAGCACTGCTCAGTGTGTCGCAAACAGGACGTAGCAAGGAACGCGCTCGGTAGGGAGAAACAGAGCGGCCGAGACGGGAAACACAGGACGGCGCGGGTCAAGATCAAGACTCGACGAGTGACAGAGTAGCGGGATGGTGATCACTGCCGGGTCAGGGGAACGACGTACTTTAAGTAAACACTTGCGGAGGACAGAGGAACGAGGGGCAGAGAATAACGCGGTGTGCAGGCCATTCACGCGGCTGGCTGCCCTGGCAGGTGTGCGCACTGACAGGTATCGGGACTAGAACGTAGCTACGTCATCATCGTCAATTCTGAAATTCCCATCACGGAAGACAGCGCCCAATCTGCGGCAGCGTGATCCATGACTTGCAGCCATGCCTGCACCGCCAACTCACGACCTGTAGTAATGATGCACTTTTATTTCCACCCTCTGATACGATCCTCGACACGGGCTGC
The DNA here is from genome assembly GCA_011058865.1 of Didymella keratinophila. NCBI lineage: Eukaryota > Fungi > Ascomycota > Dothideomycetes > Pleosporales > Didymellaceae > Didymella > Didymella keratinophila. The sequence goes on along the minus strand of SWKW01000091.1, from coordinate 88,457 downwards.
AGCTGGCTCTTGTTTCTTCCAGGTCTCCTCCCCCACCTTACTCTTGGCCCAGTTTCGTTACTGCCTTCCGTTTCCATAAACCACGATCTCGATCGGGTTGCTTAGCGCATCTCACAACCACCAAGGTTGTTGCTGTCCATCGACGGTCCTTTTGCGGTGAACATCTTTTGCATGTTGACGCGTCTTGCTTGTTGATTTTGCAACACGCGCAGATCACGAAAACATCCAGCAACTCACGGCGCTCCAGCATGCCGTGTCTCTTCATTCAGGCAAAGAGTTGGAAAAGTGCTCCCGGAGGTGCCGAAATCGACGCTATGCCTGCACTGGGCCAACGCCGCGACTATCGAGTACCTATTGTTGAGCACCTACCAGCGCACAGCGAGCTGGAACAAGGCAGGCAGGCCTTCAGTAGACAATATCTCCAAATCGAAAACACCATCGGCTTGATCAAGAGCAACTGCTGCAATAGAGGATGGTCAATATTGACAATGTACAAGCACCCCATGTTCAACCTTAAGTCTTCGATCACGATGGAGGGCCGACCAAAGCCAAATGACTCGACAGCAACATTCACTGAGATCGCGCAGGATCGCGACAAGAGCTAAAGTACGACATATGTACATGCAATACAAACCATGACTGTAGCGCCCTGCAGTTTCACCTCGAACTTCGTTGTGGCAGGCCGTGTACCAAGATCGCACAATCTCTTTCCATCAGCGTGCAGCTCTCTTCCAAGCAGCCATGATCCAAAGGAAGCCCGTAGGTCTATACGGTGACTTCGAAATCTCGGCAGACCTGCGACTGCAGTTGCATCCTTCTCCTTACCAGACTGCTCACTGTGTGCAGTCCCTGGCCGCGAGCTTCCAATGCACCGATGCATAAGCACAACTTGGACGAGGAGTTTTCAAGCCGAATGCACTCTACCCCAGCTTGCTTGCTATCGATCAGTTTATCCCGTCGTGGTTTGCATTGCAGGCAACCTCAGGAACCGAGTCGCAAACAATAACACCACAGGATCACCACGCGTTGTGCGTTCAGACACTTCACGCATCCGATTGTTAGACAGACCCGGCTATCGATGGCAGACGCTGCTCTGTGTGCGCATTTGGAAACGGCTCGTGTCATGTGTTGCAAGAGCGTTGCTGCTACGAGCCTTGTGTCGAGCAATGTTGCCCTGAACAACCGTGCAGCGTCGCGGGAGTTCGGAGATCAACAACGTGGCAAGACAGTGACAGATCTGGGGGTGCACATGGAGATCTGAAGGTTTGGCCGGAATTTGTGCCTGCCGCGTAGCGCACTAAGATAGGTATTACGGACGAGGTAAGTTTGAATGGCGTGCAGATGTCAAGCGCTGCAGGCTCCGATAGGTGGAAGCGCGTCCTCTTCGTGAGATAGGAGATCTTCAGTGCAAGTGGGTATCTGTTAGATGCTAGAGCATAAATTGTCCGTATGCTGCAGGACAGATGCGCCAGAACTCAGGAGCTATCGTGCAAGCTGTAACCAGACGACGGAGTTTGGCGCTGTAGAAACGAGTCTTCCGTGATGATGGCTCCCTTGGAACACGATTGGAAGGCAGGGTGTTTGAGATTCTGGAGCCCCCGTTGGGTGAAGCTGTTGCAGTCCTTTAATTAGATGCACCTAGACTCGGCATTAGCTCGACACCCCATCCAAGAACATCAACAGGTGCCCGCTGCAGAGCACCGAAGAGCCTCCCGAGTCTCGCCCTGGCTGCGTCGAGATAATGATCTGAGTTATGCCGGGCACTAGCTGGGTTCACGCTACCCTGGGAGCGTGCAAAGCAAAGAGGCTCAAATCAGTCATTCAGCTGAGGGCGGCTAGCAGCGTGCCGCGGTGCTTGGATGCTGTCCATGTGGATTATTGTCTGCACGCAACGCCCAGTACCCAGTAGTTGGGAAGCCACAGTCGCGCCTATCGCAGCGAACCAGGGTGCGTCCTGAAGGGACAGTGGAGGGACAGTGAATGTGCGCGCTCGAAACGCGACAGGCAATGAAAGACACCTCTGCAGCGGGTCTTTGATCCGGAGTCATCTCTCGCGCTCAGAGTGGTCTGCCAATCGCAGCGGCGGCCGAAAGTAAGCCTCGCTCGTCGTCTGCACATGGACGAGCGCATCATCAGCTCCGCTGGCCCAACGCACCCGTCGTACTCGTTGATTGAACACTTGCCGCCCGCCTCCGCGCTGCTGCCTCTATTATTGCAATAGCTATCTACTACTATTGCTGGCTCGTGCCGCTTTCCCGCCGATTGCTTGTCGATGCACGGCTGTCAGACTCGCTGGAGTGCTAGAGAGTTAAAGTGCTAGAGCAATTGACCTGGGGCTTAGCTCAACGCCTGCAGTGAGGGAGCTTGTAGCCGCGCAGCATCGCTCGCTCCGCCCATCCCCTCGACGACGACCACCGCTCTTGCACGACCCGCGCAGTGGAGCCCATCTCCGCAGGCAGCTCTCGCCCTCGCAGCCATCCGCAGGCTCTGTGGCCGCCCATTCACGCGCCTGTCCTTGGCCGTCTCTGCGCGCCTTGATCCTCCCGCTGCGTTCGACGAACAAGGCGCCTTCCGCACGGGCTCCTTCCCCAGCGCGAGCTGCACGACGACACCAACAACGCTTTCGACGCCCGCCTCACACCTCCGCCTGCACCGCCTGCACGCCCGTCTCCCTGGCCAGCTGCTGCACCCGCCCTGGCGCCCTCTTCTGCGCCTGTACACGCTGCCCGCCCCTCTGCCCGGCTGCGCTGCTGTCCGGACCGCCCCGACGGAAGCATTCAAGACCCCCGAGCCCCATCGCCGCCTGCCACGCCGATTCCAGCACTGAGACGCTGTCTCGCCGCCGGAGCAACGCCTGCAGCCGAATCCCTTGCGACGACGCGCTGGGCCTAGTGCTACCCCATTGTACCCTCTCGACCTCCCCCGTCATCCTGCGGCGGCCAGCCGCTACGACCACCAGACACGATGGGCATCTGCATGAGCTCCAGCCCTGAGGACGGCGAGCAGAAGAAGCGCAGCCAGGCCATTGACCGCAAGCTCGAGGAGGACTCGCGCCGGCTGCGGCGGGAATGCAAGATCCTGCTGCTGGGTATGCACCTGAGCGCCCGCGCCTGCACACGAGAGGGAACGCTAATAAGCATACAGGCTCCGGCGAAAGCGGCAAGTCGACCATTGTCAAGCAGATGAAGATCATCCACCAGAACGGTTACACACAAGAAGAGCTCGCTATGTATCGTCTGACGATATACAAAAACGTCATCGACTGCGCGAAAGCCCTTATTGGCGCCATGCGGCAATTCGAGATTGAGCCAGAGATACCGGGTAACGACGAGTACTGCAACTATCTTGTCGAGTACACCGTCGACCCAGATCCAGAAAAACCGCTGGACGTGCGAGTCGGCCAAGCCATCACCTCGTTATGGCGTGACGGCTGTATAGGGAAAGTGCTCGAGCACTCGAGCGAATTCTACCTGATGGACTCGGCGCCATAGTACGTTTGGTCTACATCATCGTCTACACTACGTTACTAACGTTGCCAGCTTCTTCGAGGAAGTTGAACGGATATCAGACCCCAACTACATCCCCATCGAGTCCGACGTCCTGCGAGCGCGTACCAAGACCACCGGTATCTACGAGACAAGGTTCACAATGGGCCAATTGAGCATCCAGTACGTGACCCCTTTGCGGACACTGAGGCAGTTCGGCTAACTTGAAACAGCATGTTCGACGTTGGAGGGCAAAGAAGCGAGCGCAAAAAATGGATACACTGTTTCGAGAACGTCACATCGATCATTTTTTGCGTTGCACTCAGCGAATACGACCAAGTGTTGTTAGAAGAGAGCTCACAGGTACGGGCACTAATTGACTCGCTGATTAAGCCACTGACTCGTGGACCAGAACCGCATGATGGAAAGTCTAGTTCTCTTCGACTCGGTCGTAAACAGCCGATGGTTTATGCGGACATCCATCATCCTGTTCCTCAACAAGGTCGATCTGTTCAAGGCAAAACTTGCGAGGTCACCGTTGGGCAACTATTTCCCTGACTACTCAGGAGGCAACGATGTCAATCGTGCTGCGAAATACCTCCTCTGGCGGTTCAACCAAGTCAACCGCGCGCACCTCAACTTATATCCTCAGTAAGTCACACATACACATCGTCATACACGACTGTTACTGACCTTATCAGCCTCACACAAGCCACCGATACCTCCAACATCCGACTCGTCTTCGCTGCCGTTAAAGAAACAATACTGCAGAACGCTCTGAAAGACTCCGGTATATTATAGCGCCGTCTTACCACGTCCTCTACCGTTTCTGGCGCCACACGTCGACCGCTGTGCATACTGCGCCCTCCCACTATATAATATACGAGCCCCTTTTACGATCACTGCTCCGATCGCGCCATGCCCGAAACCCATCATTCTCAGTTCGGCCATGACATCAGGATTTGGAGATATCATTGCCTCTAGCCATTTACAAGAGCGCAGCAGCATTGGAGTTTACCGGCGTTTGAAGATTCCCTGGGGATTTGTTGACTTTACTTTGACACGCGACCGCGTATATTATTACCCCAGCCCTTGTTCTGTTGGAGTTGGACTGTCTGTCATATCAAGCTTTCCCGTCTTGCTCGCTGTCTGTTCGCCAGTCAGTCAGCCTTGTTGTCGTTTGCTGTTTCAGTTCGAGCCGTGTTCCCTTTGTTTTGTTCAACAACCAAGTGTGGAAGCAAAAGTTGGGTACCGGGGGCTTGAGGCATCAGCCCCGTACATCAGGATTGGATCTAAGGAAACCCCAGGGAGGACTTGTACGGTATAGTCTCTCTTTATCGTTCACACACGCACGTCACACATGCTTTTCGAAACTACATTTCTGTCTATTGACGAGCGTTCGGGCCATGTTCGAGAGTAGCCAAAGAGCAGATTCTACCATCTATCACCTACGTAATCAATCGCAGTATGACGAATAAAGTATATCACTTCAATTAAGTCTCCAAAGTGTTCAAAGTCCTGCCGTCTTCCTTGCATCTATGTCCAATAACCATTTCAACATTCTTGTCCACCGAGCGACTTGATTGTAAATAGCGTTGCCTACACCGTCGTATCAAATCTGTGGCGGTCATATCCTGAGATTTCTTAATGCATAGCGTAGGGAATCTGTAAGGAAGTCCACGACGATTTAGCGCAACCCTGGAGATCTCAATGAAGGATGACAAAAAGCGGAAATTACGGTCTCTTGCATACGAGATTTACACCAAAACATTTTGCAGCTGGAGTGCACCACTTTTTAAGGAGACGTTGAAGACAAAAATCGCCTCGTTGATATGTACAAGCCAGAGGGTTCGCTTTAACGAGCTATGCACACCATCAGTGCAGTCGTCGCACGCCTGTACGGTGGCCATAGCAGTGTAAACACAGCAGTAAATCTGAACGTTCCCAATGGACCGCATTCCTCACCATGATTGGCCATGCCCTCTTCAGGACCAATACGCAGTAACCCAGGTTGTCGTTACCATACGCTGTAATCCAGACTGCGGTGTTGTAGTGTGCTACCAGTAAAGCAGCCCACATCATGGCGCAGTGAGAGCTCTAGCTAAATTGACCACGCGATACCACCTTCGAAAAGCGGGATGATTGGCTGCCAAAGCTCGATCAATCGTTGTGCAAAGTCAGGAGCCAATGAATGGATGAGACGAGGCGTTCGTGCAACATATCACCTGCCGAAAGAGCGCAGTCCTGCGGAAATGTCGTAGACGTTTCGGAAAGATGTGACAAGATCTTGCCTTGCCCAAGAAAGCACAGGCCTGCAAGAAGCCTCGGACTCTCTGATGACAGAGAAGATACAGCAGTGACACGAAGCGTTTGTGGCCATGCCGGAATGCGATTCACGACGTGGAATCATCAAGCTGCCAACTTTTAGGTATATCAAGACCATCCGGTTTGAACTCAACCGATCAATGCCTTCTTCGTTGTGTGGGGCAATCATAGTGTTCCGACCCGTGGTTCTGTTGGCTACAGCCTCGCTTGAGACTTTGGTGACTGACTTTCGCTTGGGACACATCAGGCTACGAAGGATCAGGCAGGAACACGACTAGGGTGTCAAATCACAAAAAGTCGTGCAGACAAACATCACATAGCGGAGAACGAGTTCCGAAGGTGTGGAGGTAAGTCGTATCGTATTACTGAGCCAAAGTAGTGGCCGCGAGGTAGGCAATGGCCTCCATTCATATATAAATACAACCCATCTTGGGCAACGTCCATCAACGTCAACAGTAGTTCCCAACGGTACTCAGAGTTTCATTTCAAGCGTACTGGTACTTCGCGACCGGCATGAAGACAACCTTTGCCTTGGTGCGACTCGTGCAGATGGCGGCCTTGAGATCGTCGACGAACGCCGCCTGCGGACCAGCGTTAGGTTCGTTGATGAGGTCGCCAAACTCGTCACGATAGTGGGTGATGCGGCGGTGGACGGTGTCGTACATCCAATCACCATAGAAGATCTGGCGGGTGTCGAGGCCGTCGCGGTAGAATGAAAGCTCCTTAAAGCGGTCGGCGCCGGACCAACCAGGGATCTGCTCGCCGGCATCAAGCTTGCGGCAGGTGATAGTCTTGAGATTCGGGAGGCGTTGCAGAAGAGTAGTGAGCATGCTGCGATACTCGCCCGCGATGACGAAATCGCCATTGGTGATGACGTCTTCAGCATGGGAAATGTTGATCTCGTGCATGATCTGAATGTCCTTGATGCGGAATTTGAGGCTGCCCCAAATTTGAAGGCCTTCCCATGCCCAGTCATAACCGTACTCATGCTCCTTGAGGCCTTCAGCCAGCAGTATGATGTTGTGAACGTGGCTTGCGACGGTGATGTCCTGAAGGGCAGCGAGAAAAGCTTTCATACTGGCGAGCCTGGGGTACAGAGTAACCTTGCTGATACGCTTGCCCTGGATGTGCTTCGAAGCGACGTTGAGGCGGCGACTTGCGAGCTGGAAGTTTAGAAAGTCCTTTGGTTTGTCGATATACGCTGCAATTTCGCCGACGAGCTCGTCTGGGAGGTACGGCAATGGCTGATTGCCATCGTGTCAGCCATGATCTTGCCTTGAGACTGATGGGGGAAACATTGGAGACATATGCTCGAAACAAACGACTCACGAAGGCTGGCCACCTTCGCGATGAAGCGAAGCTTACCCAGGTTAGATCTGCCGTGATGTCCAGCATCTTGGCATGTGGTGTATTAGTCTTTGGTGATGCAAACATTAGTCCCGATTACTGTTGTTAACGCTGTGCTTGTAGATTTTGTCGTGTTTCGTTTAGTTGTTGCCCAAGTGCAAGAAGGTAAAAGGAGTGTTGTCAAAAAAGAGTGTGTGGAGGTGGAGGTGTCGTGGACAGACTCGAGGTGACGGCAAGTTTTGATTGTCTGCATAAGAGCGTGTGGGCTTGGCGCGCAGGCAGCAAATAGCAGCGCAGGCGGTAGCACCGGTGAGGTGAGGATGATATGGATGTGATCGGCCACATGCTGCGTTGCAAAAGACATAGCGTCGAGGCTCGGTCGTTGTGGCCTTCACCTGGCGAGAATGAAAGCTTGAGAAAGTGAGAAGAGACTCAGCACAGCAGGTTAAACGGGCATCTAGGCGTTTTGCAGCGTGGCGAACGTGGTCAGGTAAAGTAGGATCGCAGCTGAGATCGTGCCTGTTGGGTGGATGAGCATTGTGGTTGCCCTCAGAGAGAAGTCTGGTTCGGTACCCTCCTCAATGGTTCGCACTTGCGTAGTCTCTAAGCGTCAGCAACGTTGCTGTAGAGATGGATAGTACCACACTGCGCGGCTGATACCAACAAATCGAGTTAAATTGGAGCTCTCAATCTGCAAAGCCATATCGTCGCGGGCAGCCGTAGGTAAGAGATGTCAAAGACTTGTTGCACTAAGACCCAGTGCGGCTATCCTTCAATACCGCCTCGATTATGACGCGGACGGCTGTCATTTCCAGGTTCGAAGGCAGGAGAGGCTGTTCTTGAGCGTGAGGAAGGTATCATGATAGATGGATTGCGACTGACGTCCCAACAACCTCGAGGCGGTGGTGACGCTAAGTTGAATCCAAAGCACGTGGAGGAGGCGCGAAGGCAGGGACGACCATCTGGACCACGCTTATCCTTTCAGCATATCGCTGAGTTCCCCGGGATACCGAGAAGACGTTCAGATGATATCTGAGCGAATATGGAGTCCGCCATAGAGATGTTCGCTCAACAGCAGCTTCACCGGACCAGGACGGCGCTAAGGCAACGTGGACCCACATGGCTTCCTCTTTGCAGCAAAACACCACCTGGGCATCGCGAAGCTCACTACAACCACGCGTCTTAGCAACAACTGCTGCAAGCACCCGTCTAATATCCACTCAGTATGCATGACTGCAGTCAATGCCGCACTGGCATGCGTGCGGTAGACGCGCCTATTCGACTTGTATCGCTGTGAGAGCAACGGGTCCACGCGGCGAAGAGCTTCATCAGCTACAACCGCATTAGCATAGGGTTAATACTTACTCGACAGCAGCGTCGAACCCATGCGTTCGTCTGCACGCGAAGCTACAAGCATCAGGTACTCAGTGTCCGAGTCATGCTATCGGCTCTCGCAGGCCTTCATGTGGATGTCTCTGCAGCTGTTATGCCACCCTCGAGTCGAGTAGGCAATCGAAGATCCTCTCGATACTACAGGGACGTCTTCCCTTGTAGACGTAGTGGGATCCTCAACTACTCACCACCTCGATGCGGCCAGTAAAACAAATGCGGCCTGAGGTTGAGACAAGGCGAGTATGATTTACAGCCAAGAGATTGTGTTGTTGCCGCCGATCTTGCAGTCGAAGGATGCGAAACTTGCCGTTCAACTCAGGGCGAGAAGGCATTCGGCCATGGCAGTCTTGAACATGCGCGTGCATGTCAAAGCTTGTCAATCGGTTGTCACTGTTGCTGCCTGTCGGACGCTGCGCAATACTGCGTCGCGGTGATGTAAGTTGGCAATGTGAGGTGACACCTTGCTCGTCAGCGATGAGATGCAATCGGAGCCGAGGCTCGCATCTTTCGCCGACTTTTTGCTCATCCGTTCGTCCATTCCTCTTCAATCACACCATGGCACCATCGTGGACTTGATCATCTTATGCAACAGGCTATCTTCGGCTTACACTTTCATTTGCACATTCGCACCGAACTGTGAGCGGCTCCGCGCCTACGGCCAAAATGAACCCCCGCAATCACGACGCACGCGCCTTCACCGCCGGCTAGCTCGCAGAAGAGCTGCAGGCCAAAACAAAAGTTGCTCACATGAGCCTCTGGTCGTGGGCTGCAAGCAAGGAGGCTTATGCACGTTGAAGGATCGTCAAGATTAGGACCTTGCTGGAGCCTATAGCAGGAGGCCTTCAGCGGCGTGCAGCTTGCACGTCATATCCTTGCAACGCGTGCGACGGTTTCGTCGAAACACCCCACGACCAGAGAGCTGTCTCGTTGAACGAACGTGGTAGTTTTACCAACTTTGGCCCGCTTTCGATGCTTCTAGCGCGCGCCGACTGACCGTGTCTGGTCACGAAAGATGTCAACAAGGTGGGGTCTCGAAGATATACGGTCCAATTTTATCCCAAATTTCCATCTGTAAGCCGGACGAGTCTTTCGCTGAAGCATGTCGTTGGAAATCTGAGTCTCGGAATTAATCACCTGCCTGTCCGAAACCTTGTTGTGCATCTTCACCATTTTCTTAGGCCGAGCCCTGATTCATAGTCAAAAGCGCGCCGTCCCCGTCTGTGCCCCTGCTCTAGGCTCGTCGTCAGCTTCCTGTCAACTCATTGTGTATCACCAGTCTCCACTCTGCCGCGCCAAACTCCCCCGCCAAGTGGTTGATCTTCCACCAGAGATTCAAAACATTGAAACCACAAGCAGCTATCCCAAACCGTCCTGGAACCCCTTATCGCTTTTCAGCCTCCGCCAGCCTAAAACGCGAAGATCGCAATTCGTACCTCTCGTACAGCTCTGCCAAGGGAGATCGAACCAAGCAGTGCCTCAGACCGTACAAGAACCCACAGCTAAGAGCTTCGAAGTACCTCTCCAGACACTAGCCGCTACGCAAGTACGACTAGTAGCTTGCGCATTAGATTGAGCACATCGCTGCCAAGTCTTGCTGCGCACCATCTCCTGCATACTATCCGCCCTCTACACCGGAAGATCCCCTACAGCCCGGACCACTAGGATCGTCGATACTGAGAAAGCTCATAGCCAAGAGCTCAAGTGCGGAAGCAACTGCGACATCCCGCGCTGTACCCCTAGGCTGCACGTTGTTTGAAGAAACTTGTACCTTCATGCAAGGCTAGCCGCTCCACTATCCCTCTCGCTACACAAGTCGACTAGGACACAAGGCACAGTATAAAGTCACCAGAGATTTGCTCCAAGATACCAGATCATCACAGTCCACCCAGCCAGTCATAACAGTCCATTCCACCACGCACTAGCCCACATTTCTTCGAGCCCCTGCGGGACCAGCGGAACCTTGGCAATCACAACCCACAACAACCCACTCACCCCCACCCATACATAAAAGCGCCGGTCGCCTTGCTCTTTCGAAGCAAACTACCTCACTTCAACTCAACTTCCAAACCACAATTAACAACGCCTACACATAACCACAACAACCAACACCCTGGCGCAATGTCTACTTCGAGCCAATACCACATCCCGTTCCCCAAGAACTTTCTCTCTCTCAACACGCCCCTCAAGCGTGCTGGCGATGTCCCTTCCAGCACCATCAGCAACAGCGAGCTATCCAGCGCCGCCGTCGCTCAGTTGCCCGAGCAGCCTGCTCACGGGTTTCTTTCCAACCGCTCCGTCAGCATGCCGCGACACCAGTCCATCTCTTCAGTCACATCGGCTTCCACCGCCACAGACTCTGTTGGTGGCTCGCCACCTAATCTACCCGCAAAGGATGCCCGCTCGCCAAGCGTTGGCGAGGCGACTTTCACTCCTCTGGCGCTTAACTCCCGCCATGCGCCGCTCCCTTCGAGTAGCCACCGCGCGATTGAGGAGAGGGGCGTGAAGAGCTGGTTCCTTAGCAACAGGCGCTAGGCGAGTGCGCAGCACGAGCTTGAAGCGCTAGGACCTCAAAGTGCGCAGCACGAGGACATGGGGATACATCAACTTGCCTGGCGGAACAGACAAGTGGACACGGGCGTTAGGACTCACGATACCTTTCTTTGATTGAAAAGCCACACGCGGCACAAAACCCAGACTACACACGGCCTTGGGATGGCGTTTGGTTGCTCATTACGGTCTCAGTACGATAGCATACATACTTTTGATTACAATGGAACTTGATACTCAAAACCTCTTCCGCGGCTGCTTGTGATTGAATGCCCACCGTCATTGTTGCGTGTCTCGCCTTGCTGACTGATGTGAGAAAACGTTGAATAATCAGGGCGTCATGCCACACACCCCTTCTGATACTCGTCACAAGCGTACATACCATAGATAGCGTTCCCCGCTTACCCGGCGCACCCCAGGATCTCACGATGCGTCGTCGGAAGCACGTCCGGAGGTGCAGCAGGGCTGAAGGTGGACATCCCGAGCCTTCCCGTTGCTATTACGAGAGCACCCGAAAAGCTTGTTAATGTGGGCTCCCGCGCCTTATGCACCCCAGATCCGCGTTACCGGTCGCTACCGTTGCTTTTCCGAGTCCTTTAGCCGACTTGAACAGTGCTGGTGTTGGTGTTGATGATGGATGCGTGTGGGTTTGATGGAAGGAGAGATGCACGTGACATGGACGTGAATCACCACGGGTCAAAACCCGCAGGTTTTTGCACGCTCACGCACACTGAGCGTGGATACAGCGTCATCAGATTGCGCAATGGCTCTTTATTCGCAGGTTGTGGAGTGCTCCACACGCGCACAAGGAAGAGTGCTGCTCGATGCGAGCATCAGCCGAGCATACTCCATGTCTACCGAGTCATCGCCGCTTCTTACATCCCACAGAACATCCTGCATTGACAATACCATGCATTGACATTCGCGTCGTTCAAGATACATCTGCGGTCCATGGTCGTTCCCTGGATAGCGAAATCTACCGCCCTCTTCCAAATGTCACCTACGCTAATTCAACAGCTGTCCTCATCCTCACCAGCATCCCCCGGTTCCGCCTGAGCATCGGTCAGACGCTGTTTGATGATGGCAAGTGCCAGCACTCTTTCCTCATAGTTCGTCTCACTCTCCTCTAGAGATGAGGCCTCAGCACCGAGAGTCGGGGGGATGCAAGGTAGCCAATGCCAATTTGCAGGCTTTCCTTGTTTCGACAAGACTTCTGGAGCCTAAAATCTGCTGATGGGCCGAGAGAGGCTTATTTTGGGATGCTATGAGACCGAGATCACGGTAGCGATGAAGAGTGAATTCGTGATGTGCGAACCAATTGTGTTGCACTGATGCTTGACCCACAACACAGTTGATGAGGCGGTATCTTTCTTTGTTCCATCATCGTTCAGCCCAGCCTCCCCTTGCCTCCTCCATACTTGCCCTCCGGCCCCTCAAGATGGGCATCCAATACCGCCGACTTACCCCCAAGGACACTCTTGATCGCCTCAGGCAACAGCTTCCCCAGCTCCTCCGCTGTACTCGCATGCCCCGCCCAAATCTCGCCCCCAGACGCCGCCTTCGCGATCCCCGAGTAGTCGGGTGTAGGTGCAAAGCTGATATTCAGCTCCTCATTACTGGCCTTGCTCCCCTCGCCGTCTGGGTGCACAAGCAACATCGACTTCCTCGGCGCATTCCAGCCCTTGTTGTTCAGCACGATGGTCAGGATCGGGATCTTGTAGCGCTGCGAGATCCAGTACACGCTACCCGGGACGGAGAAGAGATAGGTTCCGTCGCCGACGATCTGGCACACAAACTGCGCTTTGCCTTCGGTGTCGGTTGCAAGCTTGATGCCCAGCGCGCCGCCGCCTGACCAGCCGAGTCCGCCGCCGCCGCAGTTGATCCATGATCCGGGCAATGTGGCTTGGATCTGGTCGGCGACGAAGCCGGTCTGTGTCACGGCTTCGATGGCCCAGATGGTATCGTTCGGGCACAGGGCTTTTAGCTGCTGGCACAAATAGGGTGTTGCGAAGTGGCCCTGCTCGTCGACTTTAGCTTCGCTGGCGATGGTCTCGAGCTTCTTTCTGTGCGATTCTTGTAGAGCCGACCAGCGGGATGTGAAGATTTCGCTCGATAACTGGTCTTTGAGCTTCGTTTCGAGGTACTCGTTCAGCTGGGAGAACGAGGTGTAGGAGTCGGCGCGATATCTTTGGATGGCGTTCAGGTAGAAAACTGGCATCTGCTGCTTGAGAGGATCGACATCGACGTGGAAGACCTTGGCTGTGTCTCTGGGGTGACATTGTGTGTTGATCCAGGGCACATCGCAGTCGATGACCAGGATCACGTCTGCTGTCTTGATGCTCGGATCGTTGCCGTAGCGGAGACCAAGCCATGCTGGGTGGTTCGCGGGGAAGCACATGTCACTGCCTCCAGTATCGAGCACCCGCAGGCCCTTGACGTTGTCTGCCAGGCGGACCAGCTCTTGCACGGCATCGTGATTGCGACCCGTGTAGCCAGCGATGACAAGCGGCTCCTGCGCGTTGACCAAGGCTTCTGCAATGCCCTTCACTCCACTCGGTGGGAGAGCTGATGGTTCCACAGGCCGCCAGTAGTCGAGGTTCAACTGATACGGCGTAAGGTCCTCCTCCATCGGCTCACGCGCGCCGTATAGGTAGACCGGGCCCTTGGGGTCGCTCATGGCGAACGACAGTGCGCGGTTGACTATCTGCTTGACGTTCTTGCCTGTCTTGATCTCACCAGTGTATCGGCAGTACTGGGCCACGATCTGCTTCTGGTCTGGCACGTCCTGTATCCAGTGGATGTATTCTGTCCTGCTTCCGCGCATCTCGCCCTCGATCGTGTATGGAGATAGGCCGGCGAAGATGAGCACCGGTGCTCTGCCGCAGGAGGCATTGTGGACGGCGGCTCCGAGGCCTTGTGTGCCGACGTCGACGTGGATGATAACGCATTGGGGCTTGCCGGTGAATCGCGCGTAGCCGTCGGCCATGGACAGGGCAACCATCTGTCGGCATCAGTCTGAGATGCTCCTACGCGCACGACCACGCAAACTGCCTACCTCGTTTGGACATGTCACGATCTTGGGGAACTCGCCCTTCTTCTCGTTCTGGCCCTTGACAATGGCCTCGATGATGGAGGGATGGTCAGAGCCGAGGTTGACGAAGACATTCCTGACGCCAGCCTCCCAAAGGGCCTCGAAGAAGGCAAACGATGCCGTGTATCTGGCGGATTGTCAGCAGGAGAATACGCATTCAGTCGTGTATGTGCTGCTTACACCATCTTAGCTGTCCCAAGCTTTCACGTTGGCTGTGTATACCTCGTAGAAGCTGGCAATAGCTTCACCTGAATTGCACGCGAGCGCAAGGCAGGCACAGCTATTAAAGCTGGCCATTTCATCCCACGCCCTGCGAGCTTGCCCCACCATAACGCGGGGAAAGCTGCAGATGGAGAGCGTGTCTGGAGGAACGGGACGCGACTTCGGGAACCTGAGCGGCATCGGCATTTGCGGCTTCTTTCCGCGGCTCACGATAAGGATAAGACACCCTTTTCCGGTCCTCTTGAATCACCGCTGCAGTTGGATGTAGCCACTGCGATCACAGAAACCGTCGAGGCCTTCAAGGGGATTCTAGGCGCTTTCTGCGGACTGACAGGTTCTCTGGAGACTACATCTGATCATGTGGGCGGATCCGGCTAATTCAAACAACATGCGAGCGGCTCAAATCCATGGCACCACTCATCCCGTTCACTTTCATATCGAGAGAAGCACTACGACATTTGGCACTTAACTGTAGTGATGAAGCCTGGGTGTCAGCTTTGCCTGTGTCTGAGGCAGCAAGCTGCGCGATCGGGGACGCTGCGACAGCAACAGCCTGAAACGCGTTTCACACAATTGCAAGTATCGACTGAACGAAATGTACAAGAAGTTTGATGCGGCCAACATAGAACCTCAATCTCAAAAGTATAGATCCATCGACGCCATGTATCTCACACGCACCTACATCCATCTGGCACTCACAGCAGGTGCATTTGCGCACAGCACATGCAGGCTTCCCATACCCTCGATACCACACATATCCGGCCTGCCGTCGTGGGAATCTAGCGACTACAGCTGCCATGGACCTGCAGACGTCTACGTAGTCGAGCCGAGCGAGGGCAAAGGATTAGGTGTCTTCGCTCTGCACGATCTAGACGTTGGCGACATTGTCATGCGAGAGGCACCAATACTGAAAATCGATCCGCCAGACTTCGTCAAGGGCACCGGCTACCCCATGGCCCAGGTCACCGAGCTTGTTCGGAGGGAATTCGAAGCACTCTCTCCAGAAGCGCAAGATGAAGTAATGTCCTTGACATACCACGCAACCGTCCACGAAGAAGCGACCATGGACAAGCTCGGCATCATCTTCAGAACCAACGCTTACAACACCGATGAACAAATCGGCCTGTTTCCGAGAATCGCGAGGATTAATCACTCCTGCCGGCCAAACACAAGCTACTACTGGAGCAAGAAGCTAAACAAGAGGATCGTATACGCAAGCAGGCCGATCAAGAAAGGCGAAGAGTTCTTTGTCTCCTACATCGGTCTCCTCTCCACCCACGAAGAGCGGCAAAAGCGTCTCGACCGATACGGCTTCAAATGCACCTGCTCAGCCTGCGCCGCTTCACTGGCCACCAAGCGCGCCAGCGATCAGCGACGCGTCGAGATCAGCAAGGCATTTACTGACTTCGAGCCACAACTGACCCTCGACGTGCCCAAATCCAAGTCAGCGCGGCGGCAAGCCCGCAAGAATGCTCGGGCAAGCTCGCAACTGGCTGAGCTCGTGGAAGAAGAAGGACTCGCAGATTATTATGCCAAAGCGTACCGTATTGCTGCGATCAGTTATGCGAGGATTGAGGAGTGGCAGCCGGCGACTGTCTTCGCTAACAAGGGGTACAAGCTTAAGCATATGGAGGATCCGGAGAGTCCGTACACAGCGGAGATGTACTCGCTCACGAGTAGCTTTATACAGAGCTGGGAGAACGAGTTGAAGAACCAGACGTTGAAGGACACATTTAAGGAGACAAGGGGAATCATATATACTTGGCCACAAGTCATTTTAACTCTTTCCGCCCTCGTCTACTTTTTCGTATCCAAATATTCCTTCAACGGCCTCAACACATAGGCGTCCCTCGCGCCCCTCAGCTCATCCGCATACACATACAGCGCCACAAACCCCACAACCACAAGCCCCAGCAACACAGCCATCATAACAACATACTCCAGCATCTTCAACCACGTCTGCTCCAGCCCCTTGCGCATCGCCATATCCTCCTTCAGTCGCGGATACGCTCTGTCCTGCGGCTGCTCCACGCCCAAAAACCCACACACCTCCCTCCACCCCACGTCGTCCTCGGCGTCGATTTCCAATAACCGCTCTCGCGGCACCATCTCCCTCACGACTTCATTGTGCCGCTCGTACGCCTCCCGAGTCTCAGGGCTGTTGAATTGGCACCCATTGTGTTTTGAGAATAGTGCGTGGAGTAATTTGATGAGGGGTGCCAGCTCAGTAAGCCCCGTGAGCCGACACACCGTGAACAAGCGCCATGTCAAGAGCACCCAGATACTGTCTTGCATGCTCTTCTGCCAGGCCTCGTAGCGCCGCGTGGTCAGGATAACGCGGGCGTCTGGATACGCCGCGATGAGCTGAGGGGCGAACATACACCCGGGTAAGTCGGCGATGGCGTCGTGGGAGGACAGGATATCCTTGATGGGGAGGGGCAAGTCGGTGGTTTGTGCAGTGCTGGAGACTGCTGAGTGCCAGGCCTGGATATGCGAGGGGTTTGTGGCGAGGTGCCGCATAGTATAGGGGTTGTAGCCCAGCGTGCGCAGGGCGCTGGTTAGGGAGGTGGTGTTTGTGCGCGGGAGACCGAGGACCAGGACGCGCATGGGCACTTTGCCATCCGCTGGAGTTGAGGGTGTTAGGTCTTCCAACGCCATTGTGTTGGCTGTCCTGAGGTATTGGAAATTCTTGGACTGAATTCGGGGCGTAGAGTTCGAAGAAGGGGTTCAGTCTTGGTGGTTATAACTCATGTGCATTAGCCTAATGTGTCGGTAGTAGGCTCTTCAATGGAAGGATCGAAAGGAGATTGTTCTATTTCTTCTACTGCTGGGTGATCACTTGTATCTTCGAGACTGAGACTATCCAGAAAATAGTGGGAACAGATCACCATGAGAAGTGCTCTGGCGATCATGCGTCTGGGGTTGCGGTTGTAAAGACCACCTAGCCTCTACCGGGTAAATGCGTGCAGATCGTGCTCTCTGTGAGCACCGCATACAGACTAGGCTTCAGCATAGCTGAATTACGGTGACGCAGGATCGAGCTACTGTAGAATCGAAGAATAGTTGGAAGCTGCATCGACAAGCTATCGTCGCGCGGTGATAATCGAGCAATTGCCCTGCGCAAGTCGCGTTCTAACTGAAGTGGGGCCGCGCTAAAGAGGCACACCACGTCATACCTCGAGCATCATTGTGACTTTCTAGGACTTGAAATTGTTCATGTGGAAATCGATCCCAAACACTACGTGCAGACTTCAATCATGACACCGAAGGCTAATAACGATAATGACTCTTTTCCATGGCATCTCGGCGTATACGATGCCCACTGTCATCCCACGGATGTCATGTCCAATGTCCCTAAAATCCAGGACATGAAAGCGCGCTGCCTGACCGTCATGGCAACACGAGGCGAGGATCAGGATCTCGTTCTCCGTACCGCCTCCCAACACGGCATCAAGTCCACGGACCCAGACAACTGGTCAAACGAAGAATGCATAGTCCCCTGTTTTGGATGGCATCCGTGGTTCTCGCACCAGATGTACATTTCCGACGACGATTCAGGGAACCAATCGAACCTCACCGGCGAAGCAAAAGTCAAACACTACCAGAAGGTTTTACAGCCCTCGAGACCAGAACCGAGCGAAGAGGACCTGCGCATCTTCAATGCATTGCCGGATCCTACACCGTTCTCAGTCTTCCTGGCACAGACCCGGAATCATCTTGAAGAGCATCCGTACGCACTTGTCGGCGAGGTAGGTCTGGACCGCAGCTTCCGTATCCCAGAAGCATGGGTCCCCGATCTGTGGGCAACGCGCAACTCGACCCTAACGCCCGGGGGCCGAGAAGGGCGACGCCTAACGCCGTTCCGCTGTCAGCCTGCGCACCAGAAAGAAATCCTGAAGAGACAATTGCAATTAGCAGCGGAGATGCATCGAGCTGTCAGTGTGCACGGAGTGCAGGCGCATGGCCTTGTGTACGAGGCACTGCACGAGCTGTGGAAGGGGCACGAGAGAGAAGTATTGAGCAAGCGGGAGAAGAAGAAGCGAGGAAAAGATGATGCGACTGTCGAGGCCGAGATCGACAAGGCTGCAAAGAATGAGAGCAATGGACCAAAGCCGTACCCGCCAAGGATCTGTTTGCACTCGTACTCTGGGAGTGCAAGCAATTTCAAGCAATACCTCAATCCTGCGATCCCGATTCGCATTTTCGCGAGCTTCAGCACCGCGATCAATCTCGGCGATGCGCTTGATGAGGAGACGCCGGCGGAGTTTGAGGAGATGATCAAGACGGTGCCGGATGAGATGCTCCTTGTTGAGAGCGATCTGCATACTGCGGGGGAGGAGATGGATCGGAGGCTGGAGGATATCATCAGGAGAATATGCAAGATCAAGGGATGGGGGTTGGAGGAAGGTGTCGCGATACTGGGCAGAAACTGGCGGGCTTTCGTATTTGGCGAAAATTGAACGTGGTCCGATGGTCACTCGAAGGTCAGCCCAAAGCCAGAACAGCTAAGTTAGAGAACCATGTATTGAACGTATAGACGGAGATCTGAGAGATCAAGAGTACTCCAAGCTCATAGATTTCAAGCCGAGCCGTGTCAAGCCGCAGTCGCATGACCGCCAAACGAGCTTCGATCAAGCTTTCACTACGCGCATACAGAGTTAAGCGCAGCAAGCGGCTACGCGTATGCAACAACGCGTCCCCTGAGCAAACTTCCAATCTTACACTACACCACCTTATTCGCTTCCAACAATTCGTCCACTCCATCCACCTCCAGCATGGACATCTTCTTCGAATCAAACTCCTGGGAGCCTTCCTGGGCAAGCATCCTCTTCATCATCATGAGCATCTTCTTCGGCCTGATGCTATTGCGGACATATGCAGATCGTCTACCAAAATGAATGGTATGGACCTGACGTAACTCCGAGGTGTAGGCGGGAAGTAAGGAAGCAAAGGGGTTGGCATCGGGCCGAGAGATCTTTGGGATTGTTTGGATGGGTTTGTGTGGAACGGAGGGCGAAGAATTGCAAAGCAGGAAGTCGAGGTTTGAAGTCTCATCTGCAGCACAATGTAGTGCTTTGAGCACTCGTTACAGTATGCCAGGAATGCGCTAGCAGAGCAGAGAACCAACGGAAAGTACACAATCCGCATATCGGTCAGAATGAAAGGGATCTGCATACCTGTGCATAGACGCATCAAGCAGAAACAATGGATCTTCGTCAAGGGATGGTTTGCATCTCAATCCGAAGGTGTAGAAAAGCGGTCAGCCTGCCAATTCAACCACAACCACACAACAACACATCTCACATCCCACAAAATAGCCATGAAGCCCAACGGCACCTTCGATTCCTTCACAGACACTTGCCGAGAACGCGCTACCCATATCCGTAGTCGCAGTGTTATTCGGCTTCACTGGTTATGCGCGCGGGAGGTTGTGCATGATATTGCGGAGGAACACAGCAGCGAGAGCAGCGATGGAGGCGAGAGATGCGAAGGGAGGAGGAACAGGGGAACATATGTGAAAGGAGGCGCAGCTTTTCTCTCACCAATAAGGGCAGATGAAAAGGGCAGCATATGATGTTGTTGGATGGCAAGCATCAACAAACCTTTGTGATTGTATAGAATCAACACTTCATATACTCAGACGCCGTAATACTATATTCTTGTTTTACTAAGCTGTATCAACTGTCCTTCGCTCGTTGCTCTCGGATTGGGTCCTAGTTGCTGCCAAAAACCCATAGTAAACATTCACCCGAGACTTTTGACCCCAGGGGAGCGTTCGAGATGCAGTTGCCGATAGCAATATCAACATTGTTCGCGCTCAAGCCCAAAGGTGCAATTGGAGTGTCTCGGAAGCATCTTCATTCTTCCAGTGTTTGCTACATACCTTATTGTCCTTGCCACGTTGGTACAAAATTGAGCCTGCACCCATAACTTGCAACACCAAGATAAACATGGCACTATCAGGAGATCTAACACACACCGCCACTTCACTCATACATTGCATCATCGCACTGCTCATTGCGCTCTGGGTGCTCTGCGAGCTCACTCTGGCCGCGATCAACTGGTGCAACGAGCCAAGAAGGAAGGTACCGGTTTACCACATTGATCCCACGCTGGGTCGATGAGCTTGGAGGAAGAGGGAGAGTACGCCGGGAGGGAGGGAGGGAAGGAAGGAAATAGAGAGTAGGGAATATGGACGTAACGAATGGAAGAGGGCACGTACACCGTGTGGTCCTGGGGGAAGTGTTGCTGGCAGAGGAGATTCATGGGAGGAATTTTTTAGGAAGACTTGGTAAGAACAGACCAGTTTGAAGGAGGAACTTTTTTGTCCTTGCAAAAGACTAACAAGATAGTGGGAAGCATGAACTGTGCAGAGAGGGAAGTGAAGACAAATCAAACACAGAAACCAAACTCTCTTCAGCGCGATAAATCTTGTTGGTGTCCTAGCTACAAGCTTTTCCTAGGCTCACAGTGTCGCAGTATTATCCTCTGCGTCTTCAATCACTGCTCTCAGGTAGAGCTTTTGCGTAGTCTCTGCTACGTGATAGTTAGTAAACACATAGTATCGCTGCAGCGTTACATGTGCTCTTACCTTGAGCGCCTAGGTTGCTATCTTACAGCCTGCGTCTGTCTTTAAGGCGCAGCGTGTTCAGAACGCTACACATGGCCTTCACATCGGCAGTTCTCGCGATAGCATAGAGGAGTCGGAGGCTTGGACATGCGCGATCTGCGTATGTTACTGTGACCTTGTGCATATGTACGCTGATTCTGAGCATGGCTGTAAGACTGCTCAGACTTCCCTACTATGGAAGCTGGTGATGCATCACTCATATGCTCATCATCTGAGGAAGGTCCCGGTGCTGTAGCTCGCTTTTTGCGCTGATGTCTGTCACTCGTGTCGATATCAAGTAGTGTGAGGCCCTCACTGAGCCCACGTTCCGGGATGTCCTCATCCTCGCTGTCCAAGACAACGTTACGGCGTCTCTTGCTAGGCGTGCGTAATGCATTTTCAATGTTGGCTCTTCCTTGTGTGTTTTGACGTGTAGACAGCTGCGGGCTACTGTCACGCGTTTCTGCAGATGTAAGTAAAGGTAGCAGGTACTTGTATTCTTGCATACCTTCGCGGCGTCTGTTACTGCCAAGCTGGCTCTGACTACTGCTAGCACAGCTGGCCTTCTTAGATCTTGCCATAGCGTTGATCTGGTCAAGCTTCGCAACTGCTGCTTTGAAATCCTCTGTTGTTGCTGGCTCAGGGCGTTTCCTATCAGGTTTGCGGCGTGAGGAGGTCGATCTCTCGCCAGGAATCATCGCAAGATCAGTGAGGAGCGACGAAAGTCTGATTAGCTGATAGAAGATCGACAAATGGTCTGGTATCTGGACAAAGGCGGATGAACAAAGGCGGATGAACAAAGGCGGAGGAACATGAGGGTGGAAGCCGGCTGGGGTTCGGAAGACGAGAGTGAGGTACTTGAGCAAAGCCAGTAGCGAGTGAAGGATGGGCGAGCAATGAGAGGTAAGAGCGACATTGATTGATAGGTGAGAGAAATCTTGGGTATCTTTGAGGACCGCTCGTGAGGCGATGTGAGTGCGAGAAAAGCAAACGCCGTTACAAACTTGGTGAAGAAGCGCAAAGCCCGAAAGAATAGTTCTGCATCCGAATTGGGAAGGGCAGCTCAGTGACTCACTACCTCAGAAACTGCCACCAGGCACCAGCAACACCCTCGCTACGTAGACATCGGGCTCGAGAGAATGTCAGAGTTGTACGAGTACTCAGGCTCCATGTCTATCGTGAGGTCTGTCCCATCGTCCGTCATATCAACATCAGCGCTATCGCTCTCAGAATAGGTGCCGTCAGAGGCATCGACGAGAACTTTGTGCTCGTTCGTATCGTTGTGTCGGAGTGGAGAAGGGAAAGGACCCTGGTAGAGGGACGTGAGGAAGACCGAGCTTGCTGGTAGACCGGCCAGAGCGGGCTATAGCTGAACTGGTAGGAGGCGCCGGCACACTATATGCACTGGAAGAGTCAGCTTTGTGATTCGAGAATTTTGGGATGCTCTACTTCGTACCGAAAGGCTGCGCTTGCGGTTGTCTCCGTTGACTCCATAGAGTCAATGTCATCGTCACTATCAATGGTGATTGGCATTTCCTTATGCGCACCAGGTCGAGTGCCAGGACCGAGAGGCTTCGGCTCGATCGTGTCCTTTTTCTCCTTCTTGTCTCGTTTCTTCTTCGTAGCCACGACTGGGTTTTGAGTCGCAGAAACACAACGTGATTGTGTTTTGGGCGTCTTCCTTCGCTTCTCCTTCGCTGTTGGAGGTACAGTCTTGGACGTTCGAGACGCTGAGCCGGCGAGACCCATCTTGTTCTCGTGGGAAGCTTCACGGCGACGCTTCTTGGGCTTCTTGAACTTCTTGAGTTCCTGGGGAGATGTTGGCTGATAAAGATCAGGTAGGGATGCTCTCGGCGAAAGATTCTTGTGGCCGCGATATGGTGTCGATCGATGCTTCTTGTGCTCCTTCGACTTCTTGAGGTCGGGGGACTCGTCGGGCTTGCTGGCTTTGCTGCGCTTCTTGGACTTCTTGAGTTTCCGGGACTGTGATGATTCGCGAAAAGCCAATGGGATCGTGACCAGTGGATTGTCTTCGTTCTCGCGAGAAGTCTTCGGCCGGTGCTTCTTATCCTTCTTCGACTTCTTCGATTTCTTGGAGTGATGAGGCTTGCCAGAATTCGTCGGCTTGATTGGTTCAGCGGACGGTGCCTGTTGGCGAGACCTCAATTGAGTTGTTGTTGACGGCGTGTTTGTTTTCCGCCAGCTGCCAGAGCGAACTTCTTCACACGTCAAGACGTGGAAGCGTGGCGGGCGTGGCGGACCCGGTGGACAAGGTACTTTACCTGTCTCCTCGACATGACACTGATAGTTGCTGAGACCATAAGGCAATTGTATGGACCACATAGCCATGTTGGCAGGGGCAACATGCGGGGTCGGGATGCTCAGGTGAAGGCGAGCAAACGGTCAACAACAAACGGTCAAACAGAAGGTGGCAAGCTTAGGCGAGCGCACCAGACCTCGTGGCATTGACTGCTGATCAACATTGAATTCAAAATGTCTACTGTATTGCAAGCATATGATTATCGCGGATCGAGGTCTCTTGAGCAAGATGGAGGAGGTACGAAGCAACTGGCGTCGAGGAGGGCGCAAACAACACCTCAGAGGCATCAGCAAACCCAGAAAACGGCGCCATCGTCTACTCAGCACATCAATAAAGCTCATGTGAGTATCCATAGCTCCACCACCTCTGCTCTCACGAAGATGGTGGTGGTGTCGAGGCGTCGGGGTGGTAGTGTGATGCAACATGATTGGCTACACCTGCCACATTGCGGCCACAACGTCATCCCCAGCCGTTCCCAGCTTCCAAGCTCAGCTCAGCGGTTCGCGCCGTTCTCGTGCTGCATGTCAGGCTGGTGACAGTCCGTCCCTTGCATGTCCTCGTCCACCTGTCTTACTCCACCGCCGCCCTCTCGCCCATGAGCGCCTTTTCTGTCATCACCGCGCCGCATGGGATGGCACGACACGCTCGTCTACTATCGTGATTTTGCATACAGCACCCCGCGGCTGCGAATGGCGAACGGCAACATTGGCCATGTGCCCGCGCAAACCTTTGCTGAGTATGTAGACCCTTCCGACCCTTTCCTTGAGCGCGCGGACGATCGTAGCGACGACGATGGCGACAGCGACAGCGACAGCGATGGCGGCGCCCCGGGGCAGTCCCTGTCGGAGGTGGATGACAGCAGCGTCGCGCCGGATGCGGTCAACCACGACGCTCCTCGCCCGCGCTGTCTCGCAGTGCGACCGGCGCTGGCGCATCGCCTCTACTCCCACCGCCTGCATGTGCGCGCAAAGGCTAAACTGCAACGCGACAGGCTGCTATCGGGCCCCATGATCGACATCTACGTGGGCGACGCGCGCCGCCGCTGGACGCTGCACCGCAACCTGCTCTGCCACCACTCGGAGACGCTCGAGGCCGAGCTGGACGGGACAGGGAAAGGCGACCGGAAGGACGCGCTGGAGCTGCCCGAGCACGACCCGGCCGGCTTCGAGCTGCTCGTCAAGTGGCTGTACCAGGGCAAGCTCGACGACGTCTCCGATATCCCCGATGCGACGCAGAAGTACGAGTACGCGGTCCACTGCCACGCCTTGTATTTGCTATGCGACCGCTTCGACATGCCGCAGCTGAAGAACGTCGCCATGGACCAGTTCCGCAAGGGCCTCAACGAGTCCGAGCTGGTGCCCGACGCCGACGAGCTCGACGACATCTACCGCAAGAGCCCCGTCGGCTCGCCCTTCCGCCGCCTGATGGTCAAGATCGCCGCGCGCCAGATCATGGATCCCGACAGCGAGCGCGACACGGAGACGTACCGCCCGTGCTTCGCCGGCAACCCCGACTTCGCCGTCGAGCTGGTCAACGCCATCCGCTACGGCACCGGCGGCATGCTGCTCGACGACCCGACCGAGAAGGGCAACGAGTGCGAGTACCACGACCACGAGGACGGGCCGCACTGCAACATCAAGGGCAAGGGCAAGGGCAAGCAGGGTGAGTGCCCTGATCGCAGGTCCATCGCATCTCTGTAGTAACACTAATCAGCGCCCAAGGCCAAAGCCCGCCCCGACCCGCCCTCCGCCAAATCCCCTCCAGCCTCCACAAGCTCAGACCCGCCGAGCCGCCCTCGCCGCCTGCCTCCAAGCCCGCCTCGCCAGCAAGCTCCCCCGCCAGCAGCCCGCCCACCTCGCCCCGGAAGCTCCGGCGCCGCTCCTCTACTCCGTCGCCTCACAAGCCCGGCGACGAGCACCGCGGGGACCTCCACCGAGCCGGCCGTCGCAAGTCGACCGCCCAGTCCGGAAGCGACGAAGGACTGGGAAAAGCTCAAGCGCCAGATCACCCCGGAGAAGCCAGAGCCGAGCCGAAAGCCACTCCCAGCCCGCGACGCGCCCCGCCAAAGCTCAGACGCCGCGTCTCCCCGTCCGCCGCATGACGTGGAGGAAGGCGTGGTGACGGATGGAGCATCGCCTCAGTCACCCCCGCGGCGAGGGATATGGGAGTGGGCGCGCGCCGGCACGGGGCGGCTGAACATCATCGGGCGGCTGCCACATCCGGAATGGAAGAGCCCGGCTTCAGCATCGAAAGCAGAAGGCCTGGTCGTCAACGGCGCGCAGCAGCACGGTCAGATAACCATCTCGCACGACGACTTCTCCCTCCCCTCCGCAACCGCTACCGACCCAGACAATGTCGAAACGCAGCAGACAGCAGCAGCAGCCAAGATCGAGGGCCTGGGCATCTCGCCCTTCTCCCCGCTGATGGCGCCCACCGATTTCTCGCAGACAGCGGGGAGTTCGGACGACCTGATCGCGAATGCGTCAGAAACGACTGGCAGTCCGTCGCCGCTTATTATGAAGCATGGAGATTGGACGAATGGCGACGACACGACGCCTACAAACTCAAAGCCTGCGTCTCCAACGACCCCAGACACACCAACACCTCCGCAGCAGCGCAGGTCAGATTCTATTATGGATATCCCGAAGACGAGGGAGATCTCGAAGGACTCGGTGTCGAAGTCTCTACAGAATAACATCAAGGCACTCACGCCTGGATCGGCGCCTACACAGAATGGCTCAAACACACCACAAACACCTCGGGAGCCTGACGCAGGACCGAGCGAGACACCCTCGTCTCCTTCGCAAGCACCGGCAGAGCTGCAGATGAAGAAGGCCAACGGCAGCGCAAACTCCAGCCAGCGACGCGTCCCCACGTACAAGATTGCGCTTACGCCTGACATGATCAGCGCGTCGATGAGGAGCGCCTCGAGGAGCACATCTGCGGCGCATTAGCTTCGACCGATCCTCTCACGTCGCAACAAAACATGTATACAACAGCTGGGCGGCGTACAGCGCTCTTGTCTCGTACACTTTCTACGTATATGTCTGTCGATACCCATTGATGTACACGAAGCACGGCGTTGCGACGGAATGAGCACGATATGTACAACTCATAATTTGATATGATCTTTGATTCTTAGTGCTTTTCATGCTCGACAGCGTGCGCTTCGCTCCGAACACAGTGCCCTCTGCAAGCTGCCCAGTCGTCCACAACACCTTACCGCCTTCCACGCTCATCCTCAGGATTAGGACTCGCCACCGTACCCCTCTTGATCCGCCTAAAACACGCAAACTCGCCCCTCCTTCCCTCCCTCAACCTCTTCAACCCCATCCTCAGCCCGCCCAACTCATCCTGCAGCCTCGTCCGCGCCTGGTTATCCGTCTTCTGATCTAACACCTGGTAGATGTCCGTCTGCGTCTGGCTCGCCTTGTCGGTGGTGTAGCTCGCGAGCGTCTGGGAGATGAATTCTACGTCCAGGGTGGCTTGCATGAGCTGCGGTAAACTGATGGTCGGGAGCTGGGGGGAGCTGAAGGTGGAGATGAGGCTGGTGACTGTGCTTTCGAATAGGGATTTGAGGATGCGCGGGGTGAGGGTCGAGCCGGGGGATGTGGTCGACGTGACTGAATGCACGGTGACGAGGTGCAGCAGCACCGTTGAAACGTACGGCGACGGATCGAGGTCGGACACTCTTCCCCGCGCTGCGCCGCTTGCCCATGAAGGCGAGAAGATGCCGGATTCGATCCAGCTCTGGATCGCCAGCGCGTGCGGTTTCGTGTAGGACGCGAAGAGCTGCGTGTCCAGCTGGCTGAGCACGTCCCGGATCCGCGTCGTTTCGTCGGTGAGCTGCACGCTGAAGAGGGTTTCGAAGAGCGAGAGGAGCTGCGGCGCGATTTGGGATTGGAAGTGAGACATGTTGGAGAGCGTGAGGAGTTGGCGTGTTGGCTGGATGCGTTAGCTCATATCGACAATGGGTTGAGGGGGTGGTTACCTTTTCGTTGGCGTCGACTTTGCCCCAAGAATCTGTCGTGTCTTCTTCGTTGTCGATGGTCAGGTCGTCGCCTTTTGTTTGGAAGGAGGAGCCGAGTGCGCCACGGCCCATTTCTGCGCATTCTACCATTCCGCTCAGTGTGCGGTATAGACTTGTTACAAACTGGCTTCTGAGCATTTGTAGCAGCTTGTTGCTTGGGGGCACGACCACGTCCACGGAGGTCTTGCTTGACGCTTCGACGTACATGATCTTCTGCAGATGATTGAGTAGGAAGGATTGTACTGCCAGGAAGCGCTGGGGCAGATTTGTTGTATCCTTGCGGTCGGTGTTGCGCGTCCAGTCTTCCAGCACCTTGAGCTTCTCCGCATCCGCGTTCCACGCAGCGCAGATGGCAGATATGCAGCGCTCGCGGACACCACCAACGAGCAAGCGCAGCGCTTCGTTCAGACGCGAGCTAGACCCAGTTGCTGGCAGACGCAGAGAGGCAAGCTCATTCGCAGCCGTGCCAACCAGGATGAGTGATTTGGACAGGTAGTGCGAGCCAGAAAGAGCGTTTGCGTGAGGTGGCCAGAAAGCATACTTCTCCCACGTCTCACCTCGGCTAGGTGACGGTGGCGGTACATTGTTGGGGTCAAACTTGAATCTCGAGCCAGCAGTGGGGCTCAGTGCGGCCGTCAGGGGCGTTCTGGGAGTTGTCGGTGTCGGTGTAGTGGGCAGCGGCGAGAACAGCGCAGACACGTCCTCGATTGGTGGATCGGAGAAAAAAGAGTAGAGGTGCTCGCGGATGATGTTGATCAGCTCTGTCGTTCCATTCTCCAGCTCGACTTTGTTTTGGTCCGTAAGCTTGTGGTGGACAGAAGACTGGTTCTGGTAGCCGGTCGGCATGCTGCGCTGAGCTCGGCCATTCATAAACGACTGTGCGATATCCCAGTACTCGATCAGCTCGCCCAGAAGACCGCCCTTGGTAGAGAGTAGTGTCGTCATCGAAGCATGCACATGCTCCCAGAACTCGATGACCTTCGGTGCATCCAGCTTGGAGGGCTCCGCAGTGGCGTTGGTGTTGATGGGCACCGCACGTAGGTGCTTCTGCACTGATTTCAGGGTCAGCTTCTCGCCGTTAGCCAGATGACGACGCAAGATCTCAATCTCGACACGAGAGCGCTCGCACAGAATGTTGAGGCGAGACTTGAGGTGCTCGTAACGTGACAGCAGCCAGATCCAGATAGGGTTGTCCTCAACGCCCAGCTCAAGCATAATCGAGATCAGACTCATGTACTCGTCTGACTTTGTGTCTTCGGCCCCAGTCTGATGCTTCGTGAAGTGCGTGGACGCCAGCCGCTTCCAGGCGTCCCTCTTAAACTGCTCAATCTGGCGCTCAACGTCCGCCCACATCCTCGCCGTGACGATGATCTGGTGTATTTGCGCATCGGTGAGGGCCATCTTTGAGTAGTTTGCCTGCTCTACGATGTATCTTGCATCCTCGGTGTACTTCCGCGCGCGCTTGTATTCTTCGATGATTGTCTCGTGATCTTTCCTGCGGATGGCGTCCTGGATGGTCGACCCCACCTCGAACAGCCCACGGTTGCTCTCCACCGACTCGAGTATAGCTTTCAGCGTCTCTTCTTTGTCGCGGCCTCCCAGCGCAGGTCCCCAGACTTCCTCCGCCTTGACAGCGACTTCTGTAAGGGGCACCTTGATGCCGTGCACACCGTACTCGCTCTCCTTGACCAGCGCATTCTTCTTCTTCTCGTTCGTTGCGGGCGGCTGTGAGATGCTGGGCTTTCTGCCAGAGAAGCTCGTGCGACTGGCGCCCCTTGTATGTGTCGGTCGTGGTGGCTCGGAGTCCTTGCCCTGCTCGCGCATCTCATTGTAGACCCGGTCGATGGTTGCCTTTGCGCCGACGAAGCGCTCGAAGTTGGTCTCGACGAGGACCTTGAGAGAGGCCGATTTCTGCTCGATCGACCGCGAGAGGAAGTCGAGACCTTGGAGGAGCGTGTCGGTGGAGGCATCGCTGTGGACCTGCGACAGGAAGAGGGACGGCGAGAAGGTGGTCGAGCTGAGGAGGAAGCGATTTCCTGGATATCATGTCAGCAATCGCCTTCCATACGGAATCTTGTATGTACGCACGCAGCTTGATGTCGTCCTCGACGGCCAGGTTGCGCGCCCGCAGGACCTTGACGACACTCGGGTACATGCCCAGCGGGTCCTGCTCGTCCTTCTGCACCAGCGTCTCGACGCCATCTTTCGACCTTTCGGCGCCCGGGACCTGCCGCGAGAACCTCGACCTATCCTCCAGCACCGAGTAGCGCGACCGCGATCGGCGCACTGCCTGCGCTGTTACTGTGGGCTGTTCATCTTCAGAGAGCTCCCCCTCATCTGCCGTGTCCTTGTCTGCCGGCCATTCTGTGGGGTAAAGGGTTGTGAGATTGTATTTGTTGAGGAGCTCAGTCTCGATGGAGTTCATGGCGGCATTGAGGTACAGCAAGGAGTGTGATTGCCTTGCATACGTCGACTGCTGTTCGAGCACCAGTTGTCGCGATGACAGCTGGTGCTCGCACGCCAATCAGAGCTCAGACACTAGCGCGGTAGCTTGGGCTGCTTCCATCCGTGACGAAGCACAACGACCAGCGACGCTCTCGAATCGATCATCTCAACTCAGATACACTCTCCTACGCGTGCTTTTGGCATTTTCTGAGTCCTGAAAGTGTTAAAAAGTGGTTTAATTGCGGAAAGTGTGGCTCTGAGTCTTTGACACCACGTATCGAATCTGCTCAAGTCACTGATCTGATACATCCATGACAACTCCACGACGGACTCGAATGCTCGGATCTGTGCTTCCATGTTTTCTTCGAGCATACATGTTGTATCCATGAAAAATCATGCACAAGCCGCGAACAGCTTGACCTTAACTCACTTTACCCTCACCCATCACTCACTGCTCAAGAATGTTATCGGCTCTTACTTGAGACCCTCCAAAGCTCATCTCGAAGCTTCCAAATCAAGCTGTCTACAGTATATATCGCAGCAACTACGAGCTCTTCTTCGTCTTCTAACCCACACTCCACCACCCATCGTTGCTATCTATCTTCACATACCTCTAACGCCTGTCTCACTTATACCATACGTCAACTCAACCCATCGTCAACATGGCAAGCACTGCTGTGACTGGATCTCAAGACGTTGAGACTCACGAGGAGGAGTTGCGGCTCACGACACCAGAACCTGACCGTTCGGGACTGCTTCCTACACCTACCTCAACTCCAGAACCGGCACCCTCTCAGAAGACTCGTTGCCCGATTCATCGAGATGATAATGATGATGAGGAAACGTGCGCCAATAGGAAGTTGACTGACAAGCAGGAAGAGTTCATCACGTCAGAGCTCCTCGATCCTGTTACTATGTTCGTTGCCTACAAAATCGATTGCGCATATCACTAATTCATCGCAGATCGTTCACACAAAAAGACGCACGAAAGCGAGCACTGACCTCTGGCAAGAGCTATCTCCTTCCAGAGCTCGTCTACCGCACTTTTTACGAGACTTCAATTACCCTATCCTCGCATGTATCCAAGGACACTCACGCCAAACATCGAGAACGACCAGACCTCAAGATCAAACCAGGCAATGCATTCGAAGCGATTGGACGGCGAAACTTGAAGAAGGCTCTCACAAAGGAGGGTATCGAATGCCACCTCAAGTGGAACAAGATGCGCGGCCCTTCTCAGTGGATCTCCATGTTCAATCAGTTCAGTAAGTCCCAGACACGCATCTCGCGATTCCCTCTGACATATCAAAGGGTACGCCGAGCGACGGGTCAATTTTCACTATGACACGGATGCTCGCATCGGTGACCGGGTCTCCGTCGCAATGATCCGCACTGCTGGGTTGATCCCCGCTGTTCTCTCGGCTCCATGGGAGATGCTCTGGGAGAGCATCACCCAGCTCAAACCTATGGGAAAGAAGCTCCGCATGAACAAGTCTCGAAAGGATCTAGTTGAGATTCCTGTATGGGTCAGTGAAGATGCAAAACCTGATGATGACTCCGACATCACTGGTCAAGACTTTGAGAGCATGCAATTCGAACTCTGGGTGTCCATCGCGGAAATTCGCCTGTCTGACTTCAAAGACGGTATCCGCGGCCACAAAGCACCTGCCTACATCATGTCGAAAGGTCACTCCTACGAGTGGCTTGCACTCCATTCCATCCCAGAGTCCCGAATCGTGAAAAGTAATGCCCTTCGACGGCGATGATGTTCACTACGAGCAGGGCAAGTACATTGTTCGAAGCAAGTACAGTATGGACGACTGGATCTTCGACTGGAAGACTCAGGCGTGGCGTATGGATACCATCCTCTATAGCTTCTCTCTGTACCAAGACGACCATGGCCTGATTCCGAGCTCCAAGAAGAAAAAGGTCGTTGAGGCTGTCAAGATCAACAGGATCAAGCGCAAGGAAGAGCGAGAGAAGGCCAAGGTCGGCAACGATGACAAGCCGAAGAAGAACGAGTTGTCGCGTCGCCTGAAGCCAGTCCCACTTCGCAGTGTCGCCAAGCCTGCCGAGCTCATTGGCACCTGTGCCACTTGCAGTTGCAACTGCCGCAGGCGTACACGACGAACGGCCTCAGTTTGAAACTTCTTCCTTCGACCAGTCCGGCCAGTCCAGCAGTCCATCAGCCTCGAACATCCACTTCACGACCTTTGAATGTTTTCTGTTTTTGTTCCCTACCCATTTGTTTCCCCCTGTCTAGCTTTTCCCTTTCCATGATACCCTGCCTACCTCCAAGGTGCCCTGTCTGATTTTTCTTATTAGCATTTTCTCATACATCGTCTAGCGAAAGGCTTTTCATCTCAAAAGTATGTTCCGGCAATATGGTTCCTACACCGAGGTTCATCATATTTTGAGGTATGCACATGCGATCCTTTCCTTTTTTATACTTCTATACTGCTCAAGAACCCGTGTTTCCATCTACATGGTTTCCACTGGGTATTGAATCAGGTCTGGCGATTCACGAACTGGACCAGAGCGTCTTCATCGGTTCTTCGACAATTCTCTTATTGCAACTCTTTCGAAAAGCGTCCATATTCATCGGATCACATAATGCTCGTCCACCATTTCCTTTCACACGTGCCTTCGTGGCTGACACTATCACCAAAGGCACGGTGACCGAAATCGCAGGTCACAGTCGGCAACTTCGATTCGAGAGGGCTTGTTTGCAGAACCCTTCATTCCCATGCACGACCTTGACGATGCGCACTTCAATGCCTGCCAGCATATATCCAAAGCACCATGCACTCCACCATATCAGAACACATCATCAACGGCATATTAGCAGCAAACCAACGATTCACACGCTGAAACAACGACTAATATCACAATGAGCATCTACACCAATTCCGAGTTAGTAAACAGCAAAGGCAGAGGAGGAATCACGAATGAGCCACCGAAGTGGTCCTGCAGCTTCTGCAAGGTACACAACGATGACAGGGGCGACGCTTGTTCCGCGTGCCGTCTTCTGCGAGGAACTGGGTCAGATGGGAGAGAGCCCAGGAGGCCGGACATGAACTACAGGGGGTCTCGGTATGACTGAGATTCCAGTTCGGGAATACTGTCAATGACCTTCTTGTTGAGGAACAGGGAGTGGTAAAACTCAGTCAGGTAGAGTCAATGGGATGGGGTTCAATATACAATGCATGTAGCAACATCTTGATATGATCATCAACTTTTGCATCCTGATGAATGAACGTAGTTACCTCGATGACCTTCATGCCCAGAAGGAGGTAGGGAAGAGATTAGGCTCGGCCAGGTAGACTCAATGGAGCGAAGTTCAGCATACAGTGCTAACAGCAGCATCTCGACGTTATCAGACAATGATGTCGGCTCTTACATGGTGACGATAATGAAACGTGGTTACCTCGAGTCGAGGGTTCGATGGACTGAAACGCTAGCGTCCATAGGCGCGTCGGCGGGCTTCTTCCCACGCCGCGCAAACCTTCTTGCCATTCTTTCACGCTTGCGCGCACTCGCACTCGCACTTGAAGGGCACTTACACAGGGACGTTCCTGCTTTAATCACTGCAACAACCAAAGCCATGCGTCCCCTCTGGTGCACTTCGTTATGCTTTGCGTTATGCTCGTCATCCATGCTGCACAGCTGAAGACCCATTACTCAAGCAATCTGCTGACTTTCGCAACGCTTACTTCTCGTGCCCCACCCTTCTGCGAACGCCTCGAACTCTTTTTTTTTTTCACTTTCTTGGATCCTGTTTTACACGCCTGATCTGCATGCCACCACCGGAGATTTCTCCCTGGCTCATCCGCTCATCTTCCGCACTTCTCGAAGATCCTCACTGCAGGGCGTTCTCCAACTAGCACGCGCTGGGTGCAGAACATGACCCGAGATTCACCCATCGACGTTCGAGAAGCAACACCAAGCGATTCAAGCGTAAGACTACTTGACCAAAGCGCAGGAACTCGAGAATAGTGTGGCTAGTGGTGAGCTTGTGGCTGTCATTCGCCCGCCAGACTTCCCCGAACACAAGACGAACAGAAATCCAGTCTCCTATCCCGAAAACTTCGCCACACCTACTGCTCCATCGATTGCGACAAAAAGCGACAAGGTTCATCGCTACAGTATAGGCTCCACTTTCTGACGCTCTAGGTTATATCCTTGACTCAGGTGTGGCTCGTAACCTCGACGGCGCGAGTTGTGCCTGCCACTGGCACACATTGGCGAGACAATGACGGTCCTTGATTCGCTAGAAGAGCCGTTAAAAATAGATGCTCGTTGCTGCCAAACTCAGGTTGACAGCTCCTCCGACAAGGTTCGAGAGAAGGTTTAAGATCTTAGAGCCCAAAACTCGCAGATCCTGCACTTCAAAACGATGATGCCCGCTGCGAACCCTTCCAGCAGCGCGCTTCGCTCTGCTGCAAGGAAAAATTGACAACATGGGCGTACGTTCGCTGGTCGCCGTGCTCCTGTGCTTGCTGGCATTCTTCAGTAGTCAAACCCGAGCAGAACGACTGGAGTCGAGAGAACTTACCATAGTCGACATTCCGGTGTGCGGTGTAAGCTGAAACATATCACAATAGCAGTATATCGACTGACATATCTGCAGCTGCGATGTCTCTTTGTCGTGCTCCCTCCCAGTGGATGCACAGCGACCGACGTTGATTGTATCTGCGCAAGCGACTCGCTCGAACATGACCTCGCGGCATGTATGCTATCAAATTGCACGATGCGGGACTCTTTGGGTAAGACTACCTCGTAGACTCGAGTAGTTGACAAAGACTGATGGTTGCACTCAAGATACGTCGCGTGTACAACGAGATCTGTGCAACCTTTCGGACGAGTCCAAGACTGGGGAGGTGATCTTGTACACAAGCATAGTCTACTCCATCGCCTTCTTGTCCGTCACAATTAGAATCGCTGGCAAAGCTGTGTCTAAAAGGCTAGCTTGGGACGATGCCATGGTAGTTGCAGCGCTCCTCTTGACCGCCATACCACTCGGCTGTGTTCTCGACATGGCTTTGAAAGGCTTTGGCGAGCATCTCTGGAACCTCGAAGACGGCAAGTTGCTGCCAATTCTACGATATCGTAAGTGCCTTCGTTATGGATCATTGAGTATAGCACTCATCAGAGGCAGTGTACATCTCATGGTCGACCTACGTCATTGTCCTGTGTATGATCAAGATCTCACTGGTCTTATTCTACCTTGAAATCTTTAAGACGCGGAAGTTTCAGATCACCGCGTACGTCTTCCTCGGATTCTTGGTGATCAACAGCTTGGTGATCTTCTTCATTGCCATCTTCGCCTGCAGCCCGGTCTCTTCGTTCTGGAATCGCGACATCAAGGGAAAGTGCATCGACATACAAGGAGCGGCATATGCCAACTCGGCATCTGCCATTGTACAAGACATCGTTCTTTTGATATTGCCTTTGGTCTTCATACGCAACCTCCAGATGAAGCGCTATCGCAAAATCGCGGTCGGTTTCATGTTTGTCATTGGCACGTTTGGTTGTATCGCCACAATCATGCGACTACCATCCCTCAGCACGTTCAAAATCTCGATCGATTCGTCTTGGGACTACGTGCCAGTTACCATCTGGACCGAACTGGAACTTGCGGCTGGCTTTCTTTGCGTGTCTCTACCATCGATCCGAATGCTTCTGGTCAGGATATTGCCGAAAAGGGTCAAAGACTTCCTCTCGAACATCACACACCCATCACGGAGCAGGAGCAGCAAGAGTCCCACGCCACAACAAGCGACGCCGCCCGAGCTGCGGAAATGGTGCAAGCCAAAGTCGTGGATTGACATCTTTACTCATAGCACAAATGTCTCGACTGAGAGCTCAGGGGGAAGACTGGAGCCACTCACATTAGGCTCCGACGTCCGCGGAAGCTTCATGAGCGCGTTTTGGAACCGCAGCTCCACGCAACCCACTCAACTGTCCCAATCGCGGGCCGGCCTGCGACGTTTGAAATCGGCAACGAGCAACTATAGCGAGTCATGTGTCGCCGTTACCAGGCCTCCATACCCACAGCAGGGGAACAATAGCGCGTTCGAGCAAGTCGAGATGTTGAGCGTGCCAACCAAGTCACATAGACATGCGAGCGCGTCAGAGGAACAGATCACGGTACTGCCTCAGATTGGATGTGTTCCGGAGGGGTCATACTCGGTTACTGATGTGACGAGGGAGCAATCGACTGCAGTGCAGTGGCAGTGGCATGAGAAGGGCATGGTATGAAGCTATCTACATTCTAATCTATTCCCCAATTTCATTATTCCCATGTTCTCAACCCGCGGACGCATCTGTTTCTTGCTGTTGAGGTCGCTCGCTACATCGCAGCCTCCCATGGTCTGCAAGGTGACCATTCAAACTGCACAACTACAACACTTGGACCGATGGCGATGACTACCTTTCTACTCAAGTCGAAGAACCCAGAGAGCGCGTCTCCACATCTCGGAGCAACCCGAATTCACAGCCTCATCTGCAATAGCACGGAACGGCCGCAATGACGTCGGGCGGGGCGCCTGATTGGACATAGCCTCATCAATCCATCAAATACTTATACTCTATACCACAATAGCACTTCTGCAACTTCTTTCCCAATACCGAAACAATCGCCATGGCTGACCAGCTTGCTCCCGTCCCCTCCCCAGGCTTCACTCTCGTTCCCGGCTTCACCGCCACCCAACCCTCAACCTTCATTACCAAAGAGCGCGACACGTGGAAATGGAAAGCGTGCTCGTACACCGTGTCGCGTGCGGCCACAGATGGGAGGCCAGGGGAGCCGTATCTCGACATTGTCGGGCTGAGCCGCAAAGAAGTCGTGTTTAAAACCACAGACGGCCGCGAGATCATGCGGATATCGAAAGAGAATAGATTGTTGAAGGCGCTGGTATATCATGGCGTGACCCCCGAGGGCGAGGAGATCTGGAGGTTGGAAGCGAAGAGTGGGCTGCTCAAAGAAAAATGGAGTGAGTGCCATCACCTCGTTATCATCGTTCCTCTCGCTGTCTTGCTAACAAATCGGAGATCTGACGATCCCTAATAAGTCGCTTTCTGGGCACAAAATAGAGATTGCGAAGATTGACACAATGAAGGCGAAGAAAGGGATCTTGCTGGATGGAAATCCGGTCGTGGCGATGGGACAGCAAGGCTTTTGGAGCCATACGCATCGCGAGGATGTTGTGCATGTGGCGCCGGGGATGGATGTTGTGCTTGCGCTGGCAGTGAATTGGATTAAGATTGATCAGGAGCATGATGCTGCGGGCGCCTCGGCTGGTGCGTAAACTACGAAGAGTGCAACAGACTCGTTGTATGACTTGTCGTGGTGGCTGCAGCCATTGTTGCGCAGTTTCATCGAGATGGTCGCACACGAGATTGAAGATGTACGATCCAGCATCGCGCACTTGCCATAGACCCTTTGCATAGTGCAGAAGCTCTGCATAGTATGCGAGGATCACAATGGCTTCTGGTCGCATGTATCGTAGTAGCTTTGCAAACTTAGGCTCGAGTAACATTGTCCAGGTGCACACCATGTGGTAGCAGTTCTCTTCCTCGCTTTCAGCCGTTGCTGCGTCGAGTCCAACTTGCAAGTACCGCAATGCGATACGACACGCCTCTTGTTCTGCATCATCGAGTCCGCTCGAGACTTCTACCATCTCTCTCGCGAGATCGCAATGCTGGCCTCTCTGCTCCCATGACGTGAACGCCTAGCTGAGCGATAGTACGGGCTCGATCTCTGACTGCGTGAGCATTGGCCACGCAGTCTTTGCAATCGTGTAGATCCCTCGATGCGTCTCGATGCACCGGACGTAGTGCTGGATGAAAGCACTATGGCATCCGGCAGGGCGCATGGCTAACGTATCCGCTAGCGTGTGATGTCCTAGGATGGACGCAAAGAGAACGATGACGACGCAATTGGACTGGTCGACTCATGATGTGGCATAAGTGGTGTTGAAAAGTGATATGGCTTTCGTTTGCAGAGCTACAGCTTGGTGCTCATAGACGAAGCGCTCGGAGTGTAGGAAGGCTAGGTGACGAGATTAGAAAGCAAGGAGTTGGTGCATTAGCACGGGTGCTTTGAAACTAGGGGTCAATGCGAGAATTGAGCCGGATGGATGATATGTGTCGATGCCGAAGGCGAGGTTGAATATGTCTTTCGAGAGGGGGTGGATTAGGAGTTCCATGTGATCGAGATTGACGTCGCCTTCGCTAACAGAACTTGCAGCGTTGACTTGCAAGAGGTTTATGTACA
The DNA here is from genome assembly GCA_011058865.1 of Didymella keratinophila. NCBI lineage: Eukaryota > Fungi > Ascomycota > Dothideomycetes > Pleosporales > Didymellaceae > Didymella > Didymella keratinophila. The sequence goes on along the minus strand of SWKW01000091.1, from coordinate 50,365 downwards.
GAGGTGACTGTTCAATTGATGGACGTTCAGATGCTGGCGAACATTGCTGATCGACCTGAGGCCGAGTTGAGTCTGTTGCAGTCCTAGCAGACGATTTTGTGCTGACTCGTTGGAAGCTACAGGTCCGCTGGGAGTTCGCACAGAGCCTGCATGCAGGGTGCACTTCATCGCACTGGCGAAAAATGAGATTTGACTTGACTTCGATTCAAGGCATGGCGTACCTTCACATGTCTTTGCCGCTTAGTGCGGTGTTAGTGAAGGTTTTGTAAGAGATGCAAGAGCCGTTCACTGACCATTGTACGAATCCAGCTCGCGACTTCTTGTGGCTGCGACGCAGCATCGTAACACGCGTGTTACAACCACGCTGGACTTCAGGAGAGAGGCAGCAATGAAGACGGGAGCAGTGCCCTTTTGGTGCTAGTGGGGAGCAGCTTGCCGACGTAACACCTGTATTGAACGCCTAACCTACACAGATCAGTTAAGGCCAAGGATGAAGACTGCTTGACTTGATCGATTGGAAGCGCTTGCGAGTCCAGTAGAGTATGGTGCTAAGGTGTTGTCATCGGTGTCACTCTTCGAATTGGATAGATGTTGTCGTCTGTCCATGACAGTGTGAGGTCGACGACATCACTGAAACCTTACGATTCTTTGTTCAATGCCAGAAACGCACGCAAAAACGTCCCACTTGCTGCACATACCCGAAGATCATGCCCGTCTTCGAAAAATATCTTGGAGAGGTCTATCTCTGGTGGTATGTGCCCAATCTTCCGGCAGCCATCACATTCACGATACTATTCCTGATCTTGACCATCGTGCATAGCTGGGTGATTTGGCGAGCTAGACTTTGGTTCTGTCTGCCCTTCTTCGTCGGTGGCATATGTGAGTCACATTTGAGTACCCAGAAAGTATTGGTCAGCTGACGTACATTTGTATAGTCGAAGTCATTGGATACATTGCTCGAGCCATTGTGTACAACTCGACTGGACAGATGGGTCCCTTCATCGTACAAGCAGTCTTCCTTCTACTGCCGCCAGTTCTCTTTGCCGCAACTCTGTACATGGTGTACGCTCGAGTCGTCCAGTCTGTCCAAAGAGAACGCTTCTCGATGATCACGCCACGCTGGACGACACGGATCTTCGTTATTGGTGACTGGCATACAGTCTGGCGGTGCCGGACTTACACCAAAGGCACAATTGGCTCACATCGGGGACGCCATTATCATTGCTGGCTTGGGCTTGCAAGTTTTGATCTTTGCTGCGTTCCTAGTGTGCTGCGTTATCTTCCACATACGCTTCAGAGCGCACTTGAAGCAGACGAAAAATTCGAGCCATTTGCCATAGCAGTCGTGCTTGGGAATGCTTTATGCAACATCCGTGTTGATCCAGGTGCCAAATGTTTTCCGCATGGTTGAATATGCGATGGGCTCGGACGACTATCTGTTTCGTAGTGAGTGGCCGACTTACACTTTTGACGGGGCTTTGATGCTCGTAGTCATGGTCTGCTACCTTGTCTGGTACCCAAAGCAGTTTCAAACAGGAAGAGACGGCTCTATAGAGCTTGTAGACGGGCCGGCGAGTGTGGCGACATAGACGCCCAATCGTCGGGTAGTGTATGCAACAGTAACCGTATTCGGAACCGTGATTGAGTTCGCGCGAAATGACAGTAGCGGTTTTGGAAGTTAGTAATTGGTGGAAGATGGTAAATATTTGAACGAACTTCTGCCGCTTGATCGTGTTGACTGTACGCTTACTTGGCTTCTTTCAGCTTCTGTAGCAATTCCTCCATGCTTGAGGCATAGAGATCGAACTTTCCAAAAACTTCTGTGACTGGGTCGTGCTCCTCGAAATCCAGATATGCCGTTTTGAAACCAGCAGCTCTTGCAGCAATCAAATCCCATGCATGCGCAGCGACGAACCACCTCTTGCCATCGCCTTTGTCACCCAATCCTTGCTTCGTCAAATGATCTTGCGCACGCTCATAGACCTTGACATCCGGTTTGGCAACCTTGAGATCATCGCATGACAGCAAATGAGCCTCGTCGAGCTCAATATTGGCGTTGTGATAGTATGCAAGTGAGGTTTCCACGCCACCGTTTGTCACACCGTAGACGTCCCAGCCTGCATCTCTTAGACCGTCAAAACACTCTTTCAGCCCCTCGCGAGGACCCATGCTCTTGAACGCCTTCATGATGGCAGCAACGTCATCATCGCTGACGGCATCTGCTGGCAGATCAACAATCAGGCAGGCGCGCTTGAACGTCAGCTTGAGGACTTCGGCAATCGGCTTATAAGATCCAGCGAGAGAAACGTATGTGAAGTCTCGTTGGGCGGCGTAGAACCAGGCGAAGAACAGTGTTTTTGGGTCGCTCTTCGCCGTTGAGAGCTTATCGCCCAGGCGGTCGTGGATCGCTTGTATCGGCACTTCGAACTCGAAACAGGTCCCAATCACGTCGAAAGATGCTGACAATGTCATCTTGTGCTGATTGATGATGAGGTTGATGTGCTGATTGCGGAAGCTGATGCAGAAGTGTACATGCTCGGGTACATGGATGGAAGGCCAATCGTGACGCGGGGATGATGGTGGCTGACGTCACAGGGTCTAGACCCTCTCATACCTCGGTGACTCGTTCACGCACAACTCCTCGAAACTTTCTCACATGTCGTCCGAACTCCACGCAGATATGCCAGAACGGGAGCGTGCTGATGGTGGATCGAAGCAGAAAATGGGTACCGACGCACCCCTGCACGCACGTGTTCGCGTAGAGCGCTGACGCTGGCCTGAAGGCGGGGCCTACATCCATACTAAGCCTAGTCTACCTTTCTCAGGCATAGTCTACTTTTGAATATCAATAAACATCACCCAAAGGATTTGCTCGACCCTTCGAACCTTCAAAACCCTCTATTGTCTGTCAAGATGCCATCGGTGGGCAATCTGATCTACTACAGCGCCGTGGTCGCCTGGGCCGCTGGCATCTACCAATTCCTTATCAAGGACCTGCTTACTGTCAGCCTCGGTATCGGACGCGCAATTCAGTCTATCGACGAATTTCCTTACACATGTCAGCGCATCGAGCACCCGCAGTTGGAAGCCTGCGAAGATCTCTGGCTCGATGAACAAGAAAGAGTCATGTACGCAGCATGTGCCGGAACGAAGTCACGCCTGGCCTGGAGTCCTGCGATCGGACACCTCGACATTTCTGGTCGCAGATCAACAGGAGCGGAATTCATCGCGTTGGACATCGACTCCTTTGGTACCAATGGATTCTTTTCTCACCGCACCATTGTGCCCAAAGGCTCCTACGGTGCACAAGGCGACGCAGTGCTTGACACCGTGGGCTTCACAGGCGAAATCATCGACGACTCTACTATCCACTTTTACTTTACCAATGTGGCACCTTACCACGGGACTTTTTTCGACGCCAAAGAGATGGGTGCGAATGCTACCTTGGAAGTGTTCGAGTTCAAGCGCGGAAACGACGAGATGAAGCACCTACGCACAATCCACTCGCCCGCTGTCTGGACGCCCAACCGTCCTGCTGCGATTGGCGGAGGCGCTCTCCTTGTGACTAACGACCACGGCGTCAAGGTCGGCTGGAAGACTGAACTTGAGTCTATTATTGGCGGCGGCACAGTAGCGTACTGCTCTTACACCGGAGAGTGCCACACAGCGTCCACTCCTGTCAGTATCGACATCAGGAAGAACCTTAAGTTTCCTAACGGCCTCGCCAAGGGTGACGATGAATTGTTCTACGTACCTAGCTCCGCAGACGGGACGGTGAAGGTCTTTGCGCTGCAGCCAGATCAGACATTGGCTCAACTGCACACGATCCGTGTTGGAATGCCAATGGACAACATCACACCGGATGCAAAGGGCGATCTGTGGGTGCCTGGATTCCCGGATGCGAGGCAGACATTCAAGGGCTTGGCGGACCCGTACGATGAGATCTCGCCCGCAACAGTGTTCAAGATCAGCAAGGTCAAAAGCGAGGGTAATGACGGAAAATTGGAGTACGAGGTGAAGAAAGTGCTGGAGGACAAGGAATCGAAGGTCATCAATGGCGCGACGACGGTAGTGCACGACGTCAAAACTGGCAGGCTGTTCCTTGGCGCAGCAGCTGCACCATATATTGTTATCTGCGAGCCGCGCAAGTAATAGCCCTTGAGCTGCTAGAGCTCGATAGATGTCAGCAATGTCCCATTTCGGCCTTGTGCGAGGATACATCAGCAGTCAATGAGGATATTAGTGTACCTCGGATACTTCATACCTACTGCGTGTGCTTCAGTCATAACAAACGTGAAAGACGACCGCAGAAAGCCTCTAGCATCTTCTTGATCCTTCTTGCTGAGCATCAGCCATGTCTGCATCACGAATCAAGGTTGTACGAGGAATGTTGATGGCGCATCACCGGCTGAAGCCGCTGGGTACACCGGGACACCGAAGAATTAGATCTAGTGGCTCGAGATCAGCTTTGCTATCGTCGGAGTCTTCATTCAAAACAGAGGTGGGTTTTGGTGAGAATTTCATTGGGTGTTCGTCAAAATCCGCTTGCCGTGGGGCTGAATCATACAGGCCTGACAAGGCAGAATGCGACTATAAAGAGTCCTTGGAAAATTAGCAAGAATGTCGCCGTTTTCGAGCATCAGGTCAAAAGGCATTCGCTTGAGGTAACAAAACCCAACATGTCGGTAAGTCCACAAACCTGCTTCGAAGACCTTGTAAAGATGTGCTTTCGACTGATCCTCTCTGCGGACCTTGCACCGTTTCCAGCGAAGATGCGCGTCGTCCATACAGACGCTCAGGTATCATTGCCACACGCTGTAGTTGTTGACAGTGAGCGATCATAGGTCGTTCGTGTTGCCAACGGCGTCCGCGGGTGTATCAACTTCATTGCCGGTCCTACACTTAACGCGACACCAAGTCAGCCACATGGCGTACTGTATACCCTGTTCCGAGTACCAGCTGTTCTCTTCTGGGTGTGGCTCAACCTTCTGGTCGCTTGTGTTGGTAACCAGCGGCATCCTTCATCGCTCTCCGAAGATGCAATCAACAAGCCTTGGAGACCTGTCCCCTCCAATCGACTCAGCTCCAGAAACGTCACAAACCTCTGGAAGGCTCTCCACCTGGTTGCAATTGTTTCGTGTGCATGTTTCGGAACGCTTCCATGCACAATTTCGCTGTCAGGGATGGGTCATCTGTACAACGTCTTAGACGGTGCTGACCATTTACTCTTCCGCAACCTGCTCAACGCTCGCGCCGCAGTCGCGTTTGTATTCGGTGGCACAACCGTCGCCTATGCTGACGAGCCGCTCGCGCTGAACACGTCGGCGGTGGAGTGGCATGGCATGATCTGCGGTATACTGTTCTCGACCATTCGGATTCAGGACCTCCGCGATCAAGAAGGCGACAAGGAGCGCGGACGGTCGACAAAGATCCTTCTCGGCGATAAGACTGGGCGATGGACGGCTATCTTGTCAATGCTGCATGGTCGATTGCCGTGCCGCTCTTCTGGGCAGTACCTTGGTGGGGGTTCCTTGGGCCCTGTAGCATCAGTGCAACGGTCTGTGGTTGGCTTTTGACCATGAAGGATATCTCTGCTGACAAGAAGTCGTACAATCTATGGAGGCTTTGGATAGTCAGCCTGCTGGTGATTCCAACATTGGTGGCGGCGAGTCCGGCACTGTGAGACGACGCCCTGTGTACTCAGCTGCCCTGCCTGTAAAAACTCGGGCGCTGGAGGTTGTAGAATAGACAACAGGAAAGGGTATAGAAAGAAGAGACTAGAATGAGTCCGGAATAGCTGTTCGGCGATTTTCAAACCAACGGCAATGTAAACAGCCACATTCATATTGCTTTCTGCGCCAATCCCGCCTGCCACCTTCTGAATGCGGCATTTCCCGATAGGCACGGTATCTACGAAGTGGCTGGCCTCTAATGCTAGCGGTGATCGAGTGGATGCGAGGCAACGATCTAGTAAAGTAACAATGCTTGAAACGAAAGTCTAAGAGTTTAACATGGTTTGGTTGCGGTGAGGCTTGAAGTGCATTTGTGAGACACGACGTGGAAGAGGAAGGCGCGGCGGGTAGACAAACAACGCTAGCTGAATCAGGCCGGGCACCTGCAGGTACTGTGCACTCAGAGGAAACCAGCATTTTTTTCTTGTTTGGTAGGATACATTTCATTCGTACGATATATCAGTCACCAATCTACTGTTTTGTATGGTGGTTCTCTGTCATCGAGCCTCCCCGCTTCCAAAGCTGCAGCGTCGCAGCGCGCTCCACATCCTGAGCTTCGATTGATATAATTAGCTGCTTTGCGCTTTCGATAGCAATGACATAGACCAAAGATAAGAGCAAAAAATGCGACACCAACAAGGACGGTAAGACAGATGAGCACCGTCCGATTGGAAAGGCTGAGAGGGTTGTTGTCCAGCGACATGTTGAGGGATTACGTGGGATATAAGTGAAGACAACGATTCAAATTCGGGTTGAGCGAAGAGTGAAATGCAACAATTGTGCACGAGGAAAGGCAAGAACTTGCATTGTCTGAAAAACGAGGGTTACGGGCATTGTATAGCACTGAACCATTCCCAACATTGTTCTCCAGCAACGTTGACACTTCGCGCCTCATTATGGCCCAGCTACTCTGATTAGGTCAAGGTTCCCATGCCATGTTTGCCTCGCGATCTTTTGGGCATTGTGGGCATGCACATTTCTTCCGCATGTTCCATGTCGACGGGCGAATGGCCAACACACAGACGCCGACGACGACGACTACCACTGGGAGGGCGATGGTGAGTGAGGTGATGGAATCGATAAAATCGGTATTGGTGGATGCTGCGACGTGAATACTGACTTATTGATAGAAATGTTGCGTTCTGTGCTCAGTGACAATGGCAGGCTCTGTTGTTGGGTTCTTATGCATGCAAACAAAAGCCAGAAGAAGAACTATTTGGAAGAGTTTGCACTGAACAAGGCGAGTCTTCCATTGTCTCAGACATGCAAACGTACAAACATCGACGGGAAACGTTGTCTACCGGTTTACAACAGATGATTGAGATTGCGAAGGATAGACGGTGGGCGTGGTGGCAGTCGTCGGCGCAGCATGGTCCCTGCGGATGGACTGCGGCAGGAGAAATGGCCGAGGTTGTGGGCGTTTGGACCGAAAGATGAACCAAACAACGACAGCGAGTAGAGTGATACCGGAGGAGAAGAGAAGACTGGTCAGAACGTAGGCCGTTATCTCGCCATGGGCCTCCCCATCACGAGGTCGAAGACTCATCGTTGTGGAAGACGAAGTCATTGAGAACTGGATCTGGTCGTGGAAAGCACTGCTCGTCATAGTCGGCGTACATGCAAATGTGACTGGCGTTTGTCAAAGTGACTGAAAAAGACGTCAATTACTGTGACCTAGTGTGCGATCACTCCCCAGATTCCTTCACAGCTGCCATCATGCTTGAAGCTACGCTTGTGATGCTGCTGCCACTTCCACTCAATCGTCGACTATGCCGCTTCAAAGGGTCAGACGCAGTGCTGATCGGACGTCCGCCGCTCACAGGTTGTGTGGGGAAGTATTCGCCGTTGTCGTATTCGTTTGCAAGGACTCGATTCGGTGTCCTGGACCTGCTCTGCACAGGACTCATTCGGAAAGCCTCAGGGCTCCAGCTCCAACGTGAATTTGGACTTTGCCCTCCTGTGTGCCTCCGCTGATGCCGGCGACCGGTTGGTGCAGCTGGCAGTTGCAGCCTGGAGTTGATGCCCATCCATAACGCCTCCTCGTCCTCGTTGCCAGTGTCCCTCCAGCCACCCACGCCCTCATAATCACGTGTAAGTCCCCCTTCACCAAGTAAACCTGTGAAGGACCCACTCTTTGGCCCAAGACGGGAAGTCGGTACGGCCGTGTCTTGTGACGACCCACTGCCGTTGCTGCTTCTTCGATTGCGGCTGCGAGGCGGGGACGATCGTTCGGGAGACGGGGGCTGAAGCCGCTGGGCAACAGGCTTTGTCGGTGTTGGAGACAGCCACGCACCCAAGAGTGCAGTGCCGAGTTGTGTGTAGACCATAAAGCCACGGAAGGCTAGTAGTGATAGTGCGATGGATGTGGTGACAACTGCAAAGATGGCCAATGGAATGGACACCGTAATAATGACAAATGGAGCAACCGCATACAGCGGATTCCACGGGTTGAGCTCAATGCTCACCTTTCCCAAGCGGAACAACATGGCGGGTGATTTGGGTGCTTTGGCCGCCGTGAGGGCGTTGAGGGAACGATGGGTAGGTGCTGATGGATGGCATGTGAGGATGCGGAGACGCCAAGCCTGTCATCCAGAACGCGTCTTTCGGCAGTGGAAGTCAACAATCCACCTCTCTTCTGTACTGTGGGCTCCGGCCCTGCTCGACTGTGGCGCTCCAGGCTCGACGCTGATGGCCAGCAAAATTGTTTTGATGGTTGTCGCTTGGGGGCTCTACGCAACGCGTCTCATACCACGCTTTCCAGGCGACATGCCAATGCCGAGTACGATGGCACCGAGAGAGGTTCCTTTGAAAATGCTTTCGTATTGCTCGACTTTGAGACGAGTGGAGTAGGGCTGGCGCCTGATGCGCATGAAGGTCGCTCCCGTCACAAGAAGCCAGGTGCCAAACAGGGCCTCGTAGCGGTACTTCTCGTACGCCTGTTCAAGCTGCGGGCTGACCATTGTGAGTGAATAGGGAAATTAGATTAGGTAGAGGCAAAGTGCGTGCACATGCAGCAGGGTAATGACAACAGACGGTGATATGCAGAGGAAGATGGGGTGAGCGTCGAAAGAGGTATCGTGACCGTCATGACGTCGAATTTTCAAGGTTCGCGGGCGGCAGCGTCATGCGAAGCTTGACATCCACCTTGCCGTCTAGAACCTCAGCGCCTACCATTTTGCCACAGCACCCGCACCACCAAGATGCGCTCGACTGTTCCAGGCATCGCGACGGCCTATCATCCCTGTCTCTCGTGGTTTCTCGCTTCTGTCCCTAGATGTCTATGTGCGCGCAGCATGTCCATTCGTTTCTTGCGCGTTGTCTCATTCTGTGCAAAATCTCACCGCCCTCTTACACTCACTCACAAACAAACCTGTCGCTTTGAGCTTCCACAGTGCAGCAATATCAAAGGCACGATCGGGACGCAATCCTTCCGGAAGATCAACATTGAGTAACCTCACATTGCGTTACTCTCAACTCGAGCACAATATCGCCATGCCACCCGACGACTTGTCTCGCATTATAACCCGCAGCCTCACCAACGAGACGGCCACCGGTATGGCGTCCATAGAAGAGAGCGTGACACGGGACGAGCCATCGCACGCGAGCTCAACGCTTGTGCTACTAGCCATCGTCTTACTCATTGTTCTCACCGTGCTGATCATCGCGCTTCTACTGGCTCATAAGTTTGGCATCTGCCGCAGCAATAATTCAGAGAAGCTGCGACCTTGGCCTGGTCAGAAGACGCCCATCTTAGAGGAATCGACGACTGAGAAGCCAGAGCCTACCTTCGTGCAGCGCCACCTGGAGATGCTGCGCGCATGGCAGAAGCCTACGATTTCAGCGCAGCCTCCCTTGCCACTTTACCTAGGTCGAGCAGGAATGACTTGCCAGCCTCGTCGACCAACAGGCATAAATGTCGACGAGTGGGAGAAAAGCTTCCGTAACGTACGACCCGTGGGTCTGCATACTGGAAGAAGTATGGTGAAGAGATGGAAGCGCGCAAGTCATGGTGAGAATAGACTCAGGGCAACCTGCGCACGCGTCTCTTGAACACCTGGTAAGAAGCCCGTATTACCTCTGATACCTGACACTCCGCGTAGAAACAGCCGATCTATTGCCATACAATGTTCATAGGAAGTGCAACCATAAGTGTAATGTGCGAGAGCAAGACTGCAGTGACAAGCACCTCGCAGATCAGGCATAACAGCATCGGGACGACCCGAGTGACCTCGCCCTGCCCTCCGCAAATGGCGCGGAACGCGCGTGCGCCAGGTCATGTCAAAGCTTCGTGGAGTGCGATGCTTCCGTGCATTATGCGGCTCACTACACTGTTGTGTTCAAGCTCGCTGCCACAGCCGTCTTGCGCTCCTGACAACCTCCAGCCACGCCATGTCATATTACAACGGCTACTGACAGCTTTACAGACTTTCGGCACTTTTTCTGCTCTGTTGCAGTGCTGATCGAAGTTCGTGCAGCACTCGAACCCGGCGATGCGATTGGCTCAGACGCTTGTTTCAATATTGTCGCATCACCAAGGCAGTACGCCGCGCACTAAACGTCGATACCGGACAACCATGCGCATATCATCCGCGGTGTTTCAGTCGTCTCGTTTCGTTCCTTATCCATGCTCACATCTTTTCGTATGTTTGAGCGACCCATTGGTCGATCCCATGTTTCCTACTACACCTAGCACTTTCCCAGATGCCTTGCGATAAGCGCTGACTGTGTTCCCATTGTACGATATTCCACTGACGATGAAACCGAAGTCTAAGTAAGGAAGGTCGTCAGCTACAGGTCCTCAGGTGGAACTCTCTGTCATGAGGCTCTTACGCACAAACTTACACTGACATGACGCTTAGCATGTTTCGCACTGTAGGCCTTGGATACACGCCACTTCGACGGCCGTCGCTTGGGATATAGTATCGATTTGGCGCCCGGTCGCAGGTACACGTCTCTAACCACGACTTCCTGGCAATGCTGTCACTGTGGCAGGCCACAGGCATCTCACCTTCACCACTTCCCTTCATGTATTAACAATCATTTGAGATACCCTATTACGACTTACATAATGTTTGCTGCTGGAAAGCCGGTCTGGTACCTATCGCTCACGGTCTTTGTGACCGCTGCTCTTCGTTTCACATTCGCTGGACTCGCGTACAATCGGTACATCTTCACACAAAGCTCGTCTTCGGAAAGCCAGAACCCCGCAGCATTCTTGTCTAGAGATACGATCGCTGCACTCCGGAATGATGCCCGACTACACTATGCGTTGCTCGGCCTTTCCGAGACAATCGCACACTCGTCAAGCAACCTTGGACAGACACTAGGTCTTGATGGCGTACAGGAATTCGGACATGCGCTGACCGAGAGCGTCACGGAACTTCGCAAAAGGCATGATGCCAACAGTCAGAAGCGTGGATTGCTGGACGATATGGGTCAAGCTGCGAAGGGCATGTTCGGTGGAGCAGGTCTGAACACCACTGGAGGATTGGGCGGGATACTTGGAAACCTCAGCAATGCTCTGACAGAAGGTCTCTCAACTCCGGCATTATTCCTTGGTATTGGCGTCGGGTATGTTGAACGCATTTACCTCCTGACATGACTGACACAAACAGCGTGGGCGCCTCCACCAGCCTCAACATTACCGACATGACGACCGCCGAAGCACAAGCATCGAAGGTTGCGACTGCTTTCAACGCTTCCGCGACTGGCCTCAACTTGGCTGCACAGAACCTCGGAACTGGTTTAGCAGGCCAGATCGCACCATCCCTTGGTCAGTCGGGCCTGATGAATCTTTCCATTGGGCCAGCTGCGTTTGCACTAGCATCAGGGATTGGCAACTCGACTGCGAAAGCACTCAAATTGACGGACCAGAACTTTCTGCCATCCAAGGACTCCGGCATCATAGCAATAGCTGGCAATTTGGGCCTTGGGATCAGCACACCAATTGTCTCAAACATTGACTTTCTGGCAGTAACGAAGAGTGCCGGAGAAAACGATCTTGCTGCTGCCCTCACAAAGCAATTACCCCAGATCGCGGCAGCTGCGGGTAACGGTCTTGGGGAGGGCGCAAGACTAGGCCTGAAAATCGGACAGCCAAGTCAAGCTGGCAGTAAAGTAAGAAAGAGACAGACAATCGCAGATCCCTTCCAAGGAGTCGATGTTCCGGGAACTGTCAACCAATTCACCAAGGGTCTCAGCCAGTCCCTACTCACCGGCGTCGATGTCGCCACGCTCTCGAGCAGCTTGAACCTCATCGGTAATCTGGGAGGCATGACGGACCCAGCCATGCTCCCGGCACTCGCCGCTGGTGCTGGCTCTGGTATTGGTATGGGACTGGCGATCGGCCTGCAATTCAAAGACGTCAACGCCAAGGTTCTCATCGCGCAAGACGGCAACACCAGCAGCAACACCGCGCAAACTGCCACGGCAGCCGAATTGTTTACCCAGAACCTAGTCTCGAACTTCCTTCTCAACAGCACGGTACTAAAAGATATCGGCAGCACGCTCTCGAACAACACACCAATGTTGATCAAGAACGTTGATGTGGCTAAGGCCGCGGAAGGCTTTGCTCGAGGTACCATTGAAGGTGTTGCGACTGCCTTGTCGTCGATTGGCGGTCTCCAGAATCTTCTGAGCGGCAACTTCTCCAACGAGGCGCTTACGAATGTGCCTGTACTGGACGCGACCAAGTTTAACGACTCAGTCAGCGGATCACTTGTGGGTTTTGCGCGTGGTCTCATGGGAGAAGGTACAATCTTGATTGGTGACGTTCTCAAGAAGATGAACCAGGACTCAAACAAAACGGCGCAACCTTCGTCGAGAAAGCGCGATCTAGACATGCCTGAGGAAGAAGGAGCAGTTGGTATGTATGCAACCTGAAAAGACATTGAACTTTTAGCTGATAATCCTTAGTTGCGTACAATGCGCTCTCGATTCGTCAAGAGTCAGACAATGCTAATGCGCCAGGCGCCTTCCCTCTAGCTGTCAACGAAGCTACGCTCATGACCGGTGGCCAGATGGCAATCAATACAGTCACTTGTCAAGGTATTGGAGGTATCGCGTCTGTTGCCCTCGGCGCAATAAGTGCCAATAAGGGCAAGATGAGCATGAAAGACATGGTGAACGTCCCGCTCGATCCTCGAGTAGCGACGTCTCTGCCCCAAGGCCCTGTTGAGTTCACCTCAGAGGGTAATACCTTCCGCATAGTGCTCAAAGATGCTGAGATATCGATCAATGGTCTGCCAGTGATCCGCTTTGGCATCATCACAGCGCTGCATGGTGAGCGATCCTGAAACCAACCACTTAGCGCACACACTAACACTTCCCAGTCTTGTTCATCATGCTTGCGTTTTTGCTCACGTTACCGCTCTACCTCATACTCGGTGTCGTGTGGCGTCTCTCGGTTTTGGCCGGGTACCCTGTTAACGAAGACAAGAACAAAAAATGGCGAATGGGACTACTGATAACCTTTGGTGTATCGGCGGTCGTTGGTGTCGCCCTTGGTATGACCGGCATGGGCAACTCTCGGCACCTTAGAGACAGTCATGGGGTAAGCACATCCTTGATACCGCGACTACCTTGAGACTGACGAATGCAGGTCTTCGGTCTCATCGCCCTCATCTTGGTGTTCCCTACTGTCGGCTTCACCATCGTTCGCCTTCGATCCGAGGCTCTCTACCCTGTGCCAGCCACTTTCTCCGGCATCAAGGCGCCTTTCGCGCTCTTCAAGTCTCCTGATCAGCGCATCTACATCATCAGTGGTACCTTTATCCAGCTTGTCTTTGCTTTGGGCCAGATTACATTCATCAACGGCTTCTCTACATTAAGATCGATATCGCTCTGCGTCGTGGACGCCGTACTTACCTCGAACTCCGTTGCAGGCCTTATGGGTCTTCTCTTGATGGTGCAGATTACTGCAGCAGGCATGGTCGGTATCCGCACATGGCTCGAGCAGCACATTGCCAAGCGCGAGAAAGCTGGCGTACAGCGCATGACCATGGTGGAAACCGGGGAAAAGACTCGCAAAGACTCCATCGCAACATTTGGCTTTGGTGGTAAACGCTCCACCGCGCTACCGCCACTTGACTTCGATCGACTGTCGCTGGTACAGCGCAATACAGAGGAACTGAATGGCATCGCGGACGAGAAGATCAGCACTCCGTTCAACGTACGCAAAGAAGGTGCTACAAATTCGACCGCCTTCGAAAGACCCCGGGAGATCACTCGACAGCCGTCCGAGGGGTTGCGAGAGAACCCATTTCTCTCGCCAGCTGAACAACGAGACCTGAACGACCGCGTCTACGCCAAAACTGCCGAATACCAGTACACATACAAATCCGCAATAGATGACAACCAGGACTACTATAGTGTTCCAGTCGGTTATTGGCCTGGCTATCAGTCCCAGCGCGCGGAAGTAATTGCTAGCCGCCCTTCCTCAGACCTAATCGATCCTATGAACTCGCCACTACCACCAGGGCTACGCGACGCTCAGCAGAGTTACATCGCACAGGCGCCAAAGACTCAGAGAGTAACGATGGCGGATCTATTTCCGCCGCCACTTCCACCGCCTCCGCCGATGAATCCGCAAATGCAGCTTACAGCTAAGAGTGCCTCGAGCAGTTATTCGAGACCGTTCAATGAGGGGCGGAGGCCGAGTAGTGATGCGTTGAGGGGCTTTGGGAATGGGCCGGGTGATACGGTAAGGGCGAGGCGGTATAGTTAGACTATCGAGCAATAGTGATTCTGACGACATTCATTCCGTAACATGCGTGAGACGGTTCAAATAGCGCGCTTTGTGGGAGTTCGTTTGTTCTCGCGAACGCGCTGCTCGAACACTGTTCTTCCAAAACGTTCTTCACGACCACGTCACACTAAATCTCACGTTGGAATGAATTACGAAGACGATAAGCACATCAAAGCGGTACCAAAACAAGCGACCCCCCAGACCCGAAGCCAACACTGCATCAATCCACCATTTGACACGATGAACAACTCCACGATGCCAGATTACACACCCCAAAACAGCAGATCTTGAGACCTGCCCGGGTAGGTAATCCTCATAATCGTCTTTGTCGTCATAATCATGTGTATATTCATGCTAGCTGTCTAATATTTTTCAGCATGGTGCCGCCGGCGCCTGCAAAAGCGTCAAGCGGCAGAGGATTACCATATATAAAATAGTACAGTACCTTGACAAATCGCAAATCCCGTATGACTGGAGTCGCAGTACATTGCACAGTAGCTAGATAACGTGATTGACGACTGGAGGTGAAAGACAGGGGTTTGACTTTGTGGAGCCATTCGCTCGTTCTTTTGCATAACGCAGCATGTCCGTCATTGTTGACGGACACATCTTCCAGTAATGCGTGCACAAAGCGCGAAACCTCACCGTTTACGTTAGCTTCTCACTCCACCAGTAATCTCTTCACTGTTTTCTCCACCTTACAAGCAACTTCAGTATTCGGGTTATCAACCGAGACGAAACGTCATAATACCACTAACAACGCTTCAAACAGCAAGTCCTTGTGTACAACTGCAATGGATGTATTCGCAGCACCCTCCTCACCCCCATCCCACTATTCCAAAGAAGTCATCGACTTCTTCATTCCCGCCGGCGTTTTCGCACTGCTCACCTGCATAGCTTGGGCGTACGTTCACCTTGATGGCGGACCCAAAGAGATGCTCCGTGCTTACTGCGAACAACGCAAAGCCAAGCTTGAAATTCATGGCATCGAGATGGCGCGAGCCGAGAACGTCGCAAAGCTAGTCGCAGTGCACAAGTACCAACGGCGTAGAGAGCAAGATGAGGCACAGCAAAAAGCTCAAGAGACCATCAATACTGTGACAATGGCGACTGGATTGGTGGGCTCGGTGGTGACTCCGCCGCATTGTGTATACACTAGAGACGATCGAGATGAGACGCTTCACGCGCAGCGCATGAAGCAGCTGCATCTTGAGGACGGCAGAGTCGTGAGGAAGAGCTCGATGGATTCGTCTGTTGAGCCGATGATTGATCCAATGTCGTTCACGGCGGGTCGTGGGAAGGACCTGGCAGCGCTGTATCGCTAAATATACATATGTGGAAGAGTATGTTAGAACAAATGACCCTGACTATCATGACGTATGACTCCTTTTCTCGTGACGCTCAGTTCGGCAGGAGGCGACGAACGGCCAGAGTGAAGTTCTGTACAGAGAGCGCCGACGGTCGCTACAGATCTTACAGACTACAGCGGACGCTTTCTGATGTGGCTCTCATTTGAGTCTCGTTTGACAATCGCCTACAATCTTCTATTTGTTCCCCGTGAGCGTCAATTGAGCCTCAGGTGAGGGGATTATGTGTCAAATTACGCGCGTAGAGCCGTGAAGCGAGATAGTAACGCGCGGAACTTGCTGGTCAGACTACTTTCCTGGCGTTCGCTAGTGCAAACTGGGGGCTGTGGAGATATCATTCCCTAAGGTGTCGTCTCTTTCGACACCTCATCCTGATCAATCATGGCCTCAGACACCCTTTCTCAGCAACTGGAAAGACTGTGGATTCAGTCGATAACCCTTCACACGCGTAGAGCACTTTATCAGCTGCGTCTAAGCAGAAGATCAGACCATTAGCAACCTTGTGAACAGCCCAACTTGCACCACCATTCTTGGTTTGAACCTGGAAGCGAACCCGTCTGTCGTCCACCGTGTACCCTGTCGACACGGTGTCCAGTGCTGACCTCTTACGGTGGTCCCTTCTTCTGTGACCTCCCACGCTGAGAAAGTCTCGCCCTTTGCAACCATACACATATCTACAGTCCTGGCACCATCTTCCCAGATCCGACTCAATAAAGGGTTGGAACAGTTGAATGTCAACTTGACGGGATAAGAGGGTCGAAAGCGCTCGAACCCAATCCTCGTGAATGAGACCGATGAATCAGGGAAGCCAAGGTGATCTTCTGGTATCGCTGAGAGCGCTGCACGTAAACAGCTCTGATTGTCTGAGGTAACGCCGAAGCGCGTACGTTGAAGGAGGTACCGCGATACGTGTCCATGGCGTTGGAGAAGAGGAAGAACGGCCCATCACCTGCTTGCCGTCAGCATATCGCCGAGGATAGTTCTCTTCAACTGCACCTGTAGCATGGTAAATCCCCTCGATCCCCTCACTGTACACCACAGCAACACCAATGGCGTCTGAGCCTGCTGCCGAATCGATGGCAAAGATAGGCAGGTCCCCTTCACATTGTTGATAGTTCAATACAACCTCCGCAGGGGGTGACTTGTCACCTTCGTTCCTCACGTGAAAGTCGATGCGCCAGATCCAAGATCCACACGTCCAGCGTGTTGCAAAATGCATATCGGCTTGGTCATTTTGAACCGCAACTTCAAGAACTATACGTATCTCTCCACATCTACAACGGCCGCAGCGCTCCAGAGCGCTCGTCAGACCATCTGCCACTGATTGCTTGGCGCGCACTCTTACCCCAGAAAGCGACTGGAACAGCGACAAGGCCGGCAACCAGCTGCAGGACCGCCAATTCAATCCCCACGACCTTGAATCCGTGCGCCTTGATCCAGGGCACCAGAGCGTACCCAATACCAAAGCTGAGTATGTAAGTCGCTCCACCAGAAACAGCGACAGCAGGCGCAGCCCACCGAGGGAAGGCTTCTGTGAGCCACAATGTATTGGTGATGCACAACGTGATCCACGAGAAGCTTTCAAGCCCACATGCTATGAACATGAGCGAGTAGTGCAGCTTGTAGTTGACTGCAAAGCCATACAAGAGCGCACCGCCAGCACCGATGATTGTCGGTGGGATATAGCCGATGAGGTAGTGTTCCGCTTCTCGAACTCCGCGGTTGCGCTGAGTCATGCGCTTGAGGACCCTGTCAGTCAGACGTCCTCCGATGGGGTAAGCGAGAAAGGCTCCTGCCGCAGAAGCAGTGTTGATGTTGATGATCAGCGAAGAGGGGAGCTCGTAAGGTGGAGACCGAAGTACGTTGGTATAAGAAGAGCCAATGAAAAGTATACCGGCCCAGTGGATACCAGAAACGATGAACACCCAGAAGATGAGAGGGTTCACCAGACAGTATGCCATCTGGACGTAACAGTAGTACATAGCTCTCCATGAAACAACTGGCGATCTGGACACTTGTACGGCACGTCGTAGCCGACCCAGCATTGTGTTGCTGGAGGAGTGGCCAGATGGTAGATCAGGAAGATCCCGATAGAGGTCCGAGTCAGTTTCCATGTCTTTGTACACGGTGAGCTTCTCAGTTGCAGATTGCAGGAGGACCATGCCATCGAATGCTACGGTTGGTCGCTTGAAGTACGTCTCAGGGTAGAGAAATAGAGCTAGGAAGAATGCCAAGCCCAAGGGGATCGCCCAGTAGTAGTAGAACTGTCGCCAAGTGTTTGGAGAGATGTATGAGACAAATGCAAGCGAGCCGGTGCCCACACCACCGAGTAGAGCCCACAGAGCTGCGACAGCTCGGATCCGCTGGTGAATATGCGTCATGTCAATGACCATCAGGAAGGTCTTTTGACGTCAGTACGTGATCGTGTTCTGAGGGAAAGATACGTACCGAAGTGACTGAGAATCCTTGTCCCAGACCAAGAAGACAGACACAGCCAAACAATGCGTGGAAATTGGTCGAATACGCAGCGCCTATTGCAGTAAAAGGCATCATGAGCGCGGCAACCAGGAAGACTGGTCGTCTGCCCAATGCCAAAGACAGTGGGGCCCACAAAAGCGCGCCGATACCGATGAAAAGTGTAGGAGCAGTGACGACAGATTCCATGCTCCACGGTCTGATATCCTGATGAACAAAAAGGTCAGTCGTATCCTCCATAGTCGAACATGTAGCTCATACCTGTCCGCTGAATTCGCGTGCAATGTCCGGAAGAATGACGCTTGATGCTTGAACTGCGGTAGATGCTGCCACGAAGTACCATGCAACTGCGAACATTGCACAGACAGTCTTCCATCTACTCCAGTTGAGGGGGTCCAGGTCGCTGTTCGACGGTATTGGTAGCTTCAACGTTCTACCTGACGCCGTCACCAAGAATGTGCTACCCGAAAGATTGTAGGACTGGCGCTTGGTTCGACCGTTCAAGCTAGACATTGAGCGAGTAGAGAAGTCATCGCCATCTTCTCCGTTCTTTGGTTGCATTGAGTATACTGGTTTGGGTTCATGAAGTGGTTGTGCAAGCGGAGATGCAGCCAGCTCGATGTCAGGGTACGGATCCTGAAGGTGAGCCATTCTGCGCGACGCTTAGAGATGCTTTCGATGATGTGAGAGACTGCAGTAGATGGGCGTTCTGCTCGATCTTACACATCAGCTTCGAAGAAGTCGCTTCCAGGTTATTTAATCTTTCAACAGAGGTCCTCCATCGTGTCGCAGATACCTTCGCGTTCGGCGGCCTCTCGGATCCCGTATCAGTTGATTGCCATTGTGTCTGCGCCGGATGAGGTTCCACGGTGGCTTCTGGGTCTGTGGAAGGAACCAAGCGACAGGAACCGTTGCGCAAGAGCAGTCTCCGAAACGACCAAGGGGACACAGTTCGCCAAGGTGTATGAAACGAAGGCGACGGGAAGAAGCGAGAAGGCGGGGAACGTTACGCGACATTGGTATTGGTTCCTGGGTCCCAAGACATAAGATGCCCGCCTCACATCTGAAACCTACCGCTCGTATTTAGACTTCGACAGCCTCCCTCATCATGCGCTTTCGTCTTTACGCTAAATCTCGCCGGATGAACTGGTCCGTCGGAACATTATTACAGCAGCCCGGACCAGGTCTGAGGGAGGGTTCACAGCCTGCTCTCAGCGAGACGAGCGTTGACCGAATTGGCAAGCCTGAAGGAGCCGCTGCAGCACACGTCAACGCGGAGGGTGTTGAGCTCTGACGCATTTTGAACCTTTGTTGCAATCGAGACAAGGGGCGGCAGGTCTCCTGCATAGTAGTAATGCCGCAGCAGAGACAGTATGTGTGGTTCAGGAA
Source organism: Didymella keratinophila (assembly GCA_011058865.1). NCBI lineage: Eukaryota > Fungi > Ascomycota > Dothideomycetes > Pleosporales > Didymellaceae > Didymella > Didymella keratinophila. The sequence goes on along the minus strand of SWKW01000091.1, from coordinate 30,656 downwards.
CATGGTGGATGGACATTGGTAGAGAAAGGTAAAGGGGTGCAGCATTCTGAGCCGCAATGGGTAGCAGTGACGTCATTGGTTCCACTTTCAGCGATCGACTATTGCACATCTCGAAAGTGCGCTGGACTGAGCACGAGCAGTGACTCCATATATCTAAGCTTCTGCGAAAGCAGCTTTGTTGGCGCTGACCCAGTCAGCCAGCGTCATCGGATCCCTTTCTGCGTATTTCGAGACGTTCATGGAAAGTTCGGCATGATCTGGATAAGCATTGTGTCCCTCGTTGCTCTTCCTCATGCCTTCAGTGATGGTCTTGATGACTGGAGGAGGCATGCCGTGCTTGGTCTGCTTCTCGTAAAATTGATCCTCATTGAGCTCTTCAATTTCGATCTTACGACCTAGTATCTCGCCGATGATCCCCATTGCTTCTCTTTGAGTGTGCAGCTGTGGACCGCAAAGAGGTATGACCTGCTGGTGCTGCGACCTGAAACGTGGTTCGCCGAGTACGGCGCCACAGACGGTACCGATGTCTGTTGGCGAGATGTAGTCGAACTTGATGTCAGGGTACAAGAGCTCGACCTTGCCCTGACGGAGTCCATCTGTGTACCAGAACACGTTGCTGGTGAAGTACATCGGGCGCACGGCTGTACTGGCGAGCCCTGACTCTTTCAATGCAACCTCCGTCTTTGCATGCGCGGCCTCAATGAAACTCTCCATGTTCTTCTCATCTTCTGCTGGACCCTTGACGGTGAAGGAGGAGAGAATCACCACGTGTTGTATGCCAGCGGTTTTCAGTGTGTCGAAGCTGCCACGCATGCTGTCTTTGCTCTCGAACACCGTGTACACGAAAGCTGATGTTGCACCAGATTGCTCTACCGCTTCCTTGAGAGTATCTGGCTTCATCAGGTCCGCTTGAACCTTGTTGTAGCGCTTTGACTCCAGGTCGGATGCACTCAAGCCTTTGATTGTCTTGCTGGTGTCACGCATGGCCAGCCAAACATGGGCACCGCGCCTGTGGGCTTCGATGGCGGCTGCGCAGCCAACGGCTCCTGCGGGGCCGAAAACGAGAACAGTCTGATCTGAGAAGGACATATTGTAGGGAGGGAATCTGGGTTCGTATTCTCACAGTCTAAGGGAGGAGGCAATGAAAATATATCGTTCCGATCGAAGAGGTACTAAAGCTGCGCAAGGCGTCCAGGCAACGCTGAGTGAGACCTACTCGTTAGTACTAATGGTAGATCCAGAGCACCACTCCATCTCGGTTCCCCGATGTGCCGAGAAGCCGCTCCTCGGACGCCGAGCTGTGTATTCGCACACACGTAGTACCTTGACTTGCGGTGATGTACTGCAGATAGAACATGGGCCAATATCGTTGCAAAGCTCAGTCGTCAGCACTATCGGAGGCATGACGTCATGACTTCAGTGGACCATTCTGGCGTGCTACTATCTGGCTCAAGATATGGCACATGGATTGTGCTTGAAGCAGTAGCGCTGCTCTTATTGCGGTCGTCGTTGTCACGAAGAGGAACACGAGGGAAGCAGACCGAAAAAGGGAAGGTGCGGAGCGTGGTGGGGTGAGTGGCACGACCAACGTCCACACGAACGATTGATGTCCGTTATATCAACACCCTATGCGACGACAAAGTGGAACCCAGCGCCTATGGAGCTCTCAAAGCACAACAGATCTCGCGTACACTGACTGTCACACTTGCCGGCTGCTCGACCTCCAGGGCTGGCCAACGCGCTGCCGCGCCAACAACCGCGTCCAGCTCACTTGAGCCAGGGCTCGTGTTGTCGTTTGGACGAAAAGCCCAAGTCGTGAGCAGACCGGACTGGAAATTTCATGCGTTTGGGGAGGAAAACTCTGCACCCGATTGATTGACTTGGTGCAGTCCAGCCTATGGCAGCTTTGACTCCTGTCCCCGTCACGGCAATGTGACAGTCCCAAAGGTGGTATCGCCTCATCGAGGGCCACAACAGCAAAGATGGTATGCATGCCATGGCTCACTGAGCCCTGCTCAGCCTTTGAGAAGGTTTCATCAGTCAGCACGACAGCAGTTCTGGCTTCGCATGTACGAGGGCCTGGCAATGTTCCGGGTATCGCCGTCCGGTAAACAAGATTCATCTTTCAGCATGAAGAGAAGGAACGAGAGAGGACTTGAGTGGCGAATCGATCAAAGCTAAACTGCAAGCCGCTTCTCCTTGCAGGATCAATGTGCTGTTGCGGTGCAGCTTTTTGGCAGAAGGGCCGATTAGTGTGAAAGGGAAAGGGTGCAGTGACAGGCAGTCAACCGCGCATGGGCAATGCCAATCTTGCAAATCGCATTTCTTATGCCACAACAATGTCTAAGCCTATGCGGAACGATCAATTGGACGTATGCATGGCCGACTTACCGGTGTCAGCACGTGCTATGTTCGAGACGTTGGTCGACGTTCCTGAACTTGCTGGCGACTACGGCCACGCTGAGCCCAAAACCATTCTTTCCCTTTCTTTGACCTGAGCGTATAGTGCATTGCCATGTAACTGCGTTGAAAGCGCTTGGTCCAGCTGTATAAATCCCTCCGACCCGCTGCTCCTTTCAGCGCGCCACAAACCATCTACCGTGCCGCTTCCTTCAGTAACCTCAACACCCGACACCTGCTCATCGGCAACCTGTAGTGCATCCATTTCTGGAGGTTATTTGATCAGCGAGTACGAATCGACATCGTGCTACGGATTAGATCTCACTGCTCGGACGAGCGGATGATACGGCCTCAGTGACGCTCTCATACTCAGTGATGGGCATGACTTCGCTGTGTCCCAGCTGGGAGGGAAATGGGACTGAAGCGAAATACGGTGTCACGATATCAGAGGTGAAAGCAGAGATACAGGCCGACCGATTCCTGGCTATCTATGCTTGGCTATCTCAATGCTGTGCAGCTCGGGACAAGCTTTCGCTACTTTACTACTCTGGATAACAGATGTAGGAGCCACAAGCAGATCAAAGTACTGCGAGCGCCAACTACCATTTTGGCCTATCGTTTTCAACATCTTCTATTACCAAGCTTTTCACCAAGAAAGACGTCAACAGTGGTTCCTGTATGTATGATCTCCCCTCGATCATGCCTCTGCGAAAGCGGAACGTTCCAAGGATAGCAGCGGTGGTCAAAGACGAACGGCGGCAGCTAACGAGAGAATAAGGCTCCAGTCGGCGCATCTTCGACACCACTCGAGGATGTGGACAACACTCGGCTCAGTCAAGGTGGCGACGTGATCGCGCAAGAGCGTTTGTACTATTCTGCTAACATTGCAAACAACCTAGGAGATGTTGACCTTCCAAGTCGCGTCAAGGAGGAGATCCCCGCTACAGCATGGGAATACTCGTGCTCTGTGATCCCACAGTGCACCAATTGGACTCGCTACGTCGCATTCATGCGCATCATCATTATCGGGACTATAGCTGAGTTTCGAGGAGAACTTGTCAATGTTGTCGAAAATGACGACATCTTGGGTTACGACCTTCAAGAGGTCCTAGACACCCTGTTTGAATGCACGCCGGTCCAGTATGTTGCATTCCTCAACTGACAGTCAGCTATTCCAGCTTGCTAACCCTTGTTCACAGTATTGCAATGGCTCGTGAGTTCCGCTACTATTTACTTGTGTCATCACACAAGTCATGTCAGACTGCCAGTGTGCTGTTCAATCGCTACACTGTTTCACCTCCGCGGGGGCCTTACCAATACTTCCGCATGCGTGGCGCTGACGCTCTTCCTCGGTTCACCATCGCTGCTGCCCTGGCTTGCAGTGTTATGGATGACTTCTGGCTCACCGACGAGCAGTTTGATATCATTGCTGAGATAGGCAACGCCATGTACAATGCAATTGCATTCTGGAAGCATCATGCTGAGGGCGATACGAACAACCTCTTCGCTTACCTTCCGGACGATGAGCGCATCAATGCATATCGCAGATGTCGTGAGGCAGTTTGGGCTCTGGACGTCGCGTGGTCTGCGAGTCCCGCCATGCGGATTGTCGCCAACTTCCTTGGCTTGTTCGGGGGTCCGATCCAAATGATGATACGCCGCTACCGTTTCGTCGAAGAAAGCCTCACACTGGGCAAGCGCGAGACGGAGCATATCATTGATCAGACTCGCAGGAACTACAAGCTGTGGAATCGTGTTGATAAGCAAGAGACCGCCAGTATTGAGGACGATGAAAGTCTGAATCAGTACAGCCACATCTTTGGGAATACAAACGCACTGTTTTTCGCAACACTTGCGGAGATGTTGGAGGAGAATGCGGAAAAGCCGTGCGCTAATTGTGAATCTTGCAGCACTTATGGAACAACGGAAGCTTACGCGTTTGGGGGTGTTTCCTTATGCAAGCAGTGCAAGGAGAAGTGGCGAGCCAACATTGGGGACTTGCATGCCCGAATTCAAAGATCGTTCCTGGAGATAGCTGACTCCCTTCAGGCAAGTCGGCTGCAAGATGGCACATTGAGGTAGCGGATTGTATAAGATCAGAAGAGTGGCATACAACATGATGTTAGTGATCAAAACTCTTCCATGTAGCGCTGGCTACATCGAAGACTGTCTCAACGCTTCTTGCCATTGCTGCCAGTCCGTCGCTTCGAAGCGGGCAACATGACCATCTGTTCAGCAGTAGTCGCTGCCTCACTGTGTTAGTTTGATTGGCTAATGGTGGTGTCCTAGTTTGTACAATTTGAAGTCGCGCCTCCGCTACTGCGGTACCTAGCAGCTGGTGTCATGCAGCACCAGTCACGATTAGGTCATAAGCCGCTCTACTGCGAGACCGGAAGCATCACCAGTTCACTTCAGCCGCCTCGACCAAACGATTCCCTCCTCACTCTTAAAAGAAAGAACGTTGTATGATGCCGAGTCTAATGTCAATAGTGAGGCGCGTTGACCGGGAGTAACTGTTGCAACATGCCGCACACCTACCACCAATCGGCAAATCGTCAACGAATCGCAACACGTTCAGTATGATCCACTAATACCGGTGTCAATCCTCTCAATTCGTACCGATCTCGCGCTATAACTGCTTATGCAGCTAGATGTGACTACACTCGGTACTGTATAGTGTAGTTCCATCGCGGATCGTAAGGATCACCCGTTGTCGACAACGTCGAAAACGAAAGCGAGACAAAGCCGTTTTCCAGTTTTTCCGAAATCTGATAAACCTGAGAGAGCTGATATGGGGTGATTAACATGGCTTGATTGGTCTGCGACGCTTAGCAGCTTCAAGAAGGGGCCACTGCATCCTGAGCCTGCGCGGCAGTGCAGTGGCCAATACCTTAGGACATCCGAAGAACGACGGAGCTTAAGTGAGCTACAGATGATAGTCAAGGCTCAAGCGTGGTATGTTAAGCGGCTTCATGGCCCACGCAGTCGATGGAAGGTCGCGTGGTGACAAGTGTAGTCGATTTGCAAAAGCTCGACTATGACGTCTCACTGTGCAATGCGTATAAATTGAGTTCACAGAGGTCCCTCAAACCTCTCAGTAAAGCTCTTTTCGCGATTTCCACGACCATGTACCTTCTGCCCTTCATGTTTGCGGCTTCCGTGATCGCACTGCCCACCACCTTGGTTGAGCGTGAGGTGTCAATACCAATCGACCTCTCATTCGAGGCCCGTGTCCCGACATTTTCAGCATCTGGGACACCATGTGTTACTGTGCTCGGGTCATGGAAAGTGGATATTCCCCAAAACTCGAAATCCGGTACACGCATCTCCTGGCTCGGTAACTGCGCGAGCGAAGCCCTACAACACCCAAGTCACCTCTCTCGATCCAACAGCACCTCGTAACATCACAACAACCTCAATATCCATTTCGCAAAAAGGCGGCAACTCGTTCACTAATGCGACTGCCCTAGCTGACGGGCAGAACACCCGCGTAGTAGACTTCCTTCTCATCTGGCGACGCAGCTTCTGCGGCGGCAGCTGCACTTGACGGCACAGGGTCAACCTCAACATCCTCATCTGGCGCATCGAACAGCACCGCTGTAGCGACATCCAACGCGCTCGGCGAGATCATCGTCTTTACTTCCGCCAACACAGCGAACGCACTGGACTCTCAATCCGTCCTCTTCGCACAACGCGCTGAAGCAGCGACCTCATGCGCCGTAAATGACGGCTCCGCAGCGTCTTCCGAAACCGGACGGATTGATGTCCTGGCTATACATACCGGACAACGTCCGGACGGGACAAAGACTCACTGGCTGACGAGTAGTACATATGCAAGATGTTCGGCCGGTACGGACGCGCCCAGTCAAGGTAGCAGCTCGAATAGTGGGTTCCAGGCTAGTCTGCTTGGGTGTAGGTCCACGGCGACGTGTACTGGGGTTACGAGTACGCAGCAGCAGTATAGCACGACGTTTTGTGTGACTGTGAAGGGAAGTATACGGTTTTGCGGGGGTTTAGTGGTGCGGTGGGGGGCAGAGGGCTGCCAGTAGCTCGTCGCAATGCTGATGAGTGTGTTGGGTGTTACGCGGTGCTCTGAAGAGGAAAACGGGTGACGGATGTATGGAGAGACCAGATTGTGTTTCGAATCTTGTAGCCATCATGATCGCTTCTGCTTCTTGCTCCGCGTAACATCTGTCTTGGCCTCAGTGCCTGATGACCAGGTAACTTTCCTCAGAGCTGACCCCGACGACACCTTTCTCATCTTGTTTCTCTCCATTTCGTTGGGCTCCTTCCACCGTTCTTTCCATGTCGTCCTGATTAGAACGATGCGGCTGGCTGTGTCACGGCCCCGGAGTGTTGGTGCTGGTTCGTTGTTACTTTGACGTTGAACACTTCCGCTCGTCAACATCTCCTAGGCTCTGCCGTTTTCTTCCTTCCAAGCTCTTGGACGCGCTGTTGCGTTATTATGGAGGCGTGCCAGCCGGTGGTTCGTTTTCATTTCCTTTCGAGGCTGACTTGGCCTCCTCGTCAACGCCCGTCTTTGCGCCGTGTCGTGTTACGACCATCTTGCAAGGAAGTCTGTTTACCTGAGAAACTCGCTAGATGTAATTGTGAAGAGGATTTGAGATCTATCGCGACGCGTTCTGATCGAAAATTGCGAAAGGACGGACGCGCCCTGTTAGAAGTTGGGCACTGTGACGTCACTGCTCAGGGATTTTACACCACGACTGAAGCATTGAGGCATACACAGTCAAACGTCGCATTGCAGTAATCAAACTTTTGGTATCTACGCACTCTTCAACTCCTCCATCCTCTCAGTCAACATCTCCCACCCCTTGCTATCCTCCCAAGCATCCTTGCCCTTGCCCATCACGCTCCGAATCGCACTTCTCGCCTTGAACTTCCAGTCCTTAGCAACCAACTCTCCACTGCCGGCAGCCAGGCCCTCGGTCCTCTCCCTTGGCCCCAAAGTCTCATACGCATCGACGAGATCCACAGTCTGCTGCGCAACAGCATTCCACACCTTCTCATCCTGATCCTCCCACTTAGGCTGCGAAGTAACAGCGCGCCACGCTTTCTCATGGGCTTCAAGCGCCGAGCTGGGACGTCCGCTGTGCATGTATAGCGTCGCAAGGACAGCCCACAGCTTCGGGCTGAATGTGATGAGCGGCTTGATGTGTTTCTCCACCAACTCGTTGACCAGGCGTGGCAGTCCCGGGGCACTCAGGTCAAGACCCGTGTCGGGCTTCGTCTGCACGAGGTGCTTGATGAGCAAGTCGAGGATCTCGTCGTCGACGCATTTCTCGCCGTCTGTTTCACCGCGGAGCTCGCAGATGCGGCGCTGGGCGGAGACGATGTCGGAGTAGCTGGGCGGAGATGTTGATGCGGCGACCATTAGTACGTTGGACCAAATGCGGTAGTTGTCGTGTTTGAGAGTTGCGGCGCGCTTGAAGGCTTTGAGCGCGTCAGTGCGCGGGTGCGATGTGACCTTGCTTTCGACCGCTTCCTCTTCTGGGGTTCGCTGCTTGGGCCGCAGGTGCAGGAGGGATGCGGCGAGGTTGGACCATGCTTCCGCATCTTGCTCATCGAGCTGTACGCAGCGGCTGAAAGCTTCAACGGCGTTCTTGAATTGTTGGAGCTCGAGGTAGGCGCAGCCAAGGGCAAACCACGCAGGGTGATTCAGCGCGTTGCACTTAATGGCGAGTTGGTATGCTTCTGCTGCCTTCTCGTAGTCGCGCTGAACGATGTAGCGCTGTCCAAGAGAGCGCTGAGCACGAGCGTAGCGTTTTCCGGAGACCTCCCATGCTTTCTCATACATAGCTAGGTCGCTGTCGAGATCACCAAGAATGCAGTAGTATCGTGGTGCCTCGGCCGGTGGTGGGTCGCGAGGGGCACCTTCCCATGTTTCTGAGTCAAGGTCTACCGACTCGTCCTCGCCAGAGGTCGCGTGGAAGAGTTGTCTCCGGATCATTCGGCGAGCGTGGCCCTCCTTCTCTGTTGCTGCATAACAAAGCGCTGCTTCAGCCCACATCTCGAGCCGCTCGTAGATATCGAGCGCGGACCGAAGACCCCCGATGTGCACCCACCTTGCAGCGAGCTCCGCCTCAAGCTCCCATCTTGATGGCGAACACAGCGCATATATGTAACGCAGACGGTCCTCAACAGGTGCAGACTCGCCTTCTTTTGCCCCAGGCAAGAAAGCGGTTACTTTCTCGCCGGTCTCCGCATCTGACGTTGCTTCGCCAGAGGTCTCAGCAATGACTTGGTCCACAAGTGCTTGAAGCTGCAGAAGACCGCGCTCCATAGTCCTAGTCTTGTAGCCCTCGATTCTGCTTCGGACCAGCAGCGCGTGTGTGTAGACCTGCCAGTTTGAGCTACCACCCTCGAGCACGCGTTCGGCATAAGGGATCGTCTGCTCTCTTGTGATGCCATCTGCTGGATTGGTGTTCTTGATACTCTCGGCCAGCGAGAGCAAGATGACCGAGTCCAAAGGCTCCAGTAGCGGCTGATTCGCAGGGTCGAGCTCAGCAAGGCTAGGCGGGAGCTTCGACTCGTCTTGAATATCCATCGATGCCACCTTCTCCGTGAACTGGATTGTCTCGTGAAGCGTGTCGTCGTTGAGTTCAAGGGCCTTTGGTCCTGATGCCTCCGTAGCTGCAACTTTTGAGTCTGTTCCTGCGCTCTTAGCCAGAACGAGCAGCTGACTTGTGTCCTTCTGCTGAAATTTCGTTCTCTTGCCCATCAAACCAGTCAAAGCAAACTCAAACTTGCGCTCCGCGGTCGCTTGGTCCAGATCAGCCTTCGCCTGCTTGTCCAGACCATGATGTGTGTGCACCGCTGCCCGCTCGAGAAGGAAGCTCGAGTAGAGATCTGGGATCCTATCATCGTTTCCAGCATCTTTGACAAGCTTCTCAACATCCTTGAGATCGTCGTAAATGGTAGTCTGCAAGCTCGGCGCAGGCTCGCTAAGCAATCTCTGGTAGGTAGAGCTGACTCTCAGCCGCGCCCATACCGAAAGTGGGATGAACTTCTGGAAGACCGGATTGATCAAGATAGTGTCTGCGAGACACAAAAGCTCGATGTTTGGTGTCAGTTTGTACGCTGCGATACCATCCAGGCTAAGAGAAGCGATCAAGTCTTGTCGGATCTTGCGGACAGCGGTAGCATCTCCAGATAAATCCTTGGAGAACAGAACGTCGGAAGGCTTATACGAGAGTGGTGGTCCAGTAACTGTCGATTGTACGAATGCATTCAGCGATGCGACTGCAACCGCCCAGAGCAAGTGTACTCGGTATTGTAATGTTTCTTTGATCGGTGTTCCCTCCTCTTCTGTCCGGAATGGAAAGAGCAGTCCTAGTCGGTGGAAGACGTAATCACTCCAGAGTGTGAAGTTCTCTCTTTTTACGTCCTTGGTGGCATCGTTATCCTGGTGTCCAAGTAAGATCTGAACCTCTGGTAGCTGACTAAGCGTGAGTAAGTCTGCAGTCTCTGTCGCCTTGAGTACATCCTGGAGAACGGCGGCGAGCTCGTCCGGCAATGTTGTGCGGAAGAACTGCAATAGAACGTCTCCCATCTTGGCCGCTTATCGATTGTGAAGTGTTGTTGCGGGGTGTTCTCGAATTTTGTTCGAAGATGCCCAACTGACTCGGTGGAGAATGTTGCAGTTAGCGCCGACACTAGTTGCATGTCGAAGGTGCTAGCAGAATGGACCCTTGGAGGTCAGCCCTACGAGGCAGCAGGCATCTACATCCGCCCTTTTTGACGAGCGTTCGGACGTTAACGCGACTCCGAATAGAACGCACGCTCCGTTCAAGGTAAAGCGTTGAGAAGCATCGGTACTAGTGCTTGCAGTCGCAAAAAGTAACACGTCAAAGTTTCAAGAGTAGAAGTGAAAGGATATCATTATGCAGAGTGTCGAGTTTTACGTCCTGAAAAGAAGGTGCGCATCACTGTCTAACGAACTAACAGTTGAATGCTCAGTCAGAGTCACTGCTAGACGACGAAGAGCTGCTACCTCCACGGCTGCGGCTCCTATGCTTGTGCCTCTTGTGGCCGTGGCCATGCGCGCTGCCTGCGTAGAGACCGCCCACACCCGCGGAAGATCCGGCGTACGACGAACCGTGGTGAGACGAGCCGTGATGCGAGCTGTGACTACTGTGCTTCTTGTGCTTCTTATGCTTCTTCTTCTCGTCCTTGCTAAAATGATTATTAGCATCGAATCCCACAAATACCGGACCATAGGAATACGTACTGGTCACTCAGCATGTTTGCGCCGACCGCACCTGCGATCAGTCCACCGATAGTGCCTAGCGCTCCACCTCCCATCTTGTTGCCGAGGAAGGCACCACCAGCACCTCCAATGAGTGTGGACCCTAGACCGCGCTCGCCATCTGCAGGACCGCCCGGGGCGCCAGGCTGACCATATTGGCCGGGTTGCTGGCCATAGCCCTGTTGGTGTTGCTGGTCGCCGTAGCCATGCTGCTGCTGCTGTCCGTACTGCTGGTTTGGGTCGTGGTATTGCTGGTGCTGCGCCGGTGGTGGGTAGGGAGAGTGGCTGCGGTTGCCATCGTAGCCCTGGTCGTACTGACCCTGTGGGGCGCCATAGCCGTGCTGCTGGGGAGCTTGGCCGTACTGGTCATGCGCTGGGGGAGGGTACTGGCTCTGTGTGCTTGTCAGCAGCCGCATGGCGTCGCAGATTGAGCGCATCCCGTGCGCATTCGCACTTACCTGTTGCTGAGGGTAAGGGCTGTGACCTTGGGCGTACTGGTCATATTGAGGCTGACCGTAGGCCGGCGCCGAAGGATACTGCTGCTGTTGGTTGTAGCCGCCGTAGCCTGGCTGTTGCTGGTGTGCGCCGTCGTAGCCGTGGCCTTGGCCGCCGTAGTAATCGTTGCTGGACATGGCGGTTGTATGTGGAGTATGGATAGGTTGTAGGTGTTGCCAGGCAAGAAGGGAGCTCAGCTGCTTATGTCTGTAGCGGGGGAGGGGCGGCAGAGACACGCGGGTGGTTGATTGGGCGTTTGGAGGATCACAAGCGCCTTTAAATGCGACACGCCCACTTCGGGCAGTGAAGGTGCGGCCATTCCGGGAAGCGCTGACATGGATGCCATCGCGGCTGAGCTGAGCGCAATCTGGTGGAGTGGGGACAAGAGATGATCAGGGAGAGTGCGACTGAGGGGCTGAGATGTGGCGGTGCTACCAAGGAATTGTTGCGATTGGTCCCACAGTTTGGATGAGGGTGTTTTCATCGCAACATTGCCATGTATCGTATACGGCGGAGCAGAATGCACGAATCTGGTGTTGTTCAGTACGCGTGAACTGCGGTTCGCTCGTGGCTACGTCATGGGGCTAAGTCGCTGGTGATGAGGTACTCACTGTCACTCGACCACGAACAACTCACTGTGTACGACACTCCTACCGAACATGCATCGTGGCGGTGTCACTCGTACGAACACGCTGACTTCAATACTTTCTTCACAACACGTGCTCTTTCCGAGGAAGAGCTAGATGGAGGCTGATGAAGATCAGGGGCATGGCTGCGCGGTTTTCGGATGAAACGATGGTGACCATGGTTCCACGATGAGCGCCTTCGAGGTCTCCAAGAACACATTTTACGATACGGACAATGTTTGTACCGAACCCGGATGTGTCCCCGCGACAGTAAGCGGGTATGGTAATAATTTACGTCGTGGGCTCTTCGGCATGGAAAAGCTCAGTGTGTAGCGGCCAAAGATCGGTATACAAGCGACGATTGAGAGGGACACAAGCGCCCGAAACATGGGTACTCATACATAAGACCATAGGACGTTCTCCTGTGGTCGCATGTGAAGGATTTTCAACTAATCAATATCTACATAGTCGACAATGCGTATAGGCACTGCCTGTCTAACTCGGCTACCGTCCATCTCCGAACAAGCTTCCGTGCATCGCTGCCCGTCGCGGATGCAACATGCCGCAACGGGAATATAGGCTCACCAAACGTAGTCGCAAAGCCTTTGGTTCTTGTGCAGTGCGAGGCCGACAAATGTGGAAGGAAGCGAGGCTGTTCGGCGCGCATTGCGATGATGTCATCATTTGCCCTCTCAAATTTGCGTGCAGAGCTCCCTACAGACCTCTTTTTCTCAATGTTGCACCACCACAGTCAAAATCATTAGCTTGTTGTTGGCCTCTCAAATATGGATTGATGACCCATGGACTTATAAGGCATGGCGATACCCACCCGAACGGAAGCAAAGCCCTTTTTCCCAAAACACTTGCCGATGTTATGTGGTTCACGCTCACCTCACATCCCCATCGCCTGTCCGCCGAGCATCATCTGTACTATGGACGTCTTCGGCGCGTCCGAACTCGACTGCTTCGAGCTCAACTGGAGGACCGGGGATCACTTTCGTAGTCTGCGAATGTAATTCTCGCGGCTCCGCCTTGGCCTCAACTTCGCTCCTCCAACGTCCTTTGAGAAACCATTTGCGCTGTGCGAGGCTCTGGACCTGGTCTTCCATCTCTGGTGTTGGGGCGTTTTCAGTCTGGACTTGTGTGTCTGCATGATTCGCCTTCTTCTTCTTGAGCAAAAGAGAACCGAAAATGCCAAAGGCAAGCGCACCAACAAACACTCCTATGATCGTACCAGCAATTGCTCCCGGGCTTGGATCTTCCAAAGAACTTGCGCAGTCTGGAGCGTTCGTAGTCAATCCAGTATCTGTCGGCGTGGAACTCGCAGGTATGGACCGTGTCGGTGTCGGTGTGGTAGCCAGGTATCTCACCGCAAATATTCGTTCCAGAGCGGTATTAGTCCACCCTGATACAGCTGATATTTTGATAGCACCTCCTTGTGCGCTAGACGTTGGCAGATGTCAGTCTCATTAACACATACGATCTCTGAGAAAACATACGCGCCCCCAATGACTGCCAGGACCTTCTCCGGCAGTTGATATGCTGTATTTTTACCCTTCGGATCGTACCATGGCTCCTCAGCGTCCTGGTCAAATGCGTTCTGACCCAGGTTCAATTCATGTTGGCCTCCTGTTCCAGGTGAATCGCATGCTGTGTAACTTCGATTGGTCCAAAGCCCCCCTGTGACTATCATTTGTGACTAGTTGTTCACAACATTGCACGTTGACCAAGCTCTTCCACTAACAAAAGTGGACGACTGAGAACCGGGAAACCACTGAGCCAGTTAGGGAGTCTCTCCGATGATGCTCTCACCTTTCGACGTACCGAGACCCACTGAACTGTAGGCAAGGTCAGGATGAAAAGGTCGCCAAGAGCTGCTTCGTCGGACCCTACGCTGCCATAGATGTAGCTAGAGATAGTAAGTGATTGGCTATATATGTACTGGTGAATGTACGGTACAAGTTATAGGAGGAGCGGTCTTCTGGCCAGGTTACCCCGGTACAGAAGCCACGCCGTGGTTGAGGCATGTCTCCAGTTGCTGCCTGTGTGTACCAACTTTGCTCAGCTAAATCGAAGACGTGGATCTCCTACGACTATTAGGACAGATTTTGGATTTTGAAACGAGTATGGCCAACTTGCAGACAAGATCCTTCTGCTCGTGGTGTAGCATCAACTGAGACGTTTTGCGACAATTGTCCTCTTGTATCGAATAATACCATAGTGTTCAGCATCATACGATCTCCGGTCCAGCCTGCAACAGATCTGTTACCTAGATAGCCCCCATATTAATATCCAATTCCTTCATCAGACAAAGTACCGGTGCCAAATGCCGGCCAGGAGATGTGGATGGGCAGAGTTGAACTCAACAGAGGGCTGCCTGGAGTACTGGTGTTGCCTTCAAACTTATCGGAGCCTACTGATCGATTCCAGGTCCTGTAGATCGTGTCATATAACCAGAAAATGCTGAAGTCGCGTATGGTGTTCTTGTTGTACTCGCCACCGTACAGATAAAAGAGTTTGTTCACAGGATCTGGCCATAGAACACCGCCGCTTACTGAGGGAACGTTGAATTGCTTTTGCAACTTAGTTCTGAATATCTAGGAAGGCGAACGGACAGAAGTCTGTTTTCTTTGGACGGTCGACTTATTTTCCAACCTTCTGCCTGTAGCTTAGGTACACCTCTTTCGAGTGAGGAAAGGTTGCTAGTCAACAACGCTGGATCTGGCCAAAGTTGGCTTTGCTTTCGATGGAAAATGCGGACTCGACATGTTCACTTGAACTAAAGTAGATATGTCAGTCCCAGCATACATCAACCCTCCGTCGATGTAGATCTTCTTGTCGATTACGCATGATTGATGTTGGTGTAGTCTACAATAATCCGTTACGGGGTCTACGTTCAATTGTGCTGTGCAGCACGCAACAAGGAAGACGAAGAACAGCGACTGCATCTCCGCTGAACTCAAAAAGGGAACGATCCTTGGAGCAAAAAAAAGTCAGAAGAGCCTTGGGTGTGCGACATGAAGATATCTCAGCCTATCGGCCAAGCGAACGCATACGCCCCTCCTTGGCAATTGTACACGAAACTGACATGCATTGTGACTGTACCTTTCATAGGCTATTGTAGATGCAAGCTGCACTTGGCAGCTCGTATCATGAACGACATAATTTGCCTATCCTCTATTAGTGCAGATGGTGACAAGGCTGAACCTCAGTCTTCGGTGCTGACTGCAATCGTCGTCCCGTCAATGATGCAGGTCTCGGCCAAAACGGACAGAAATATGCAGCTAAGTGAAAAGCAATGGCGATACCGCAGTCTTTGGCTATCGACTGCAAGCCATGAGAGGGGGTTGTTTGGGGCCAGCCTGGTCGCAACGCATGTTAATGCTGTCAGCAATGCCGTTATAGAGTTGGCGACCATCAATCTAAATCGCCCCCACGTGTGAGCCGCGATATCCGTGTGTCTTCATAGTGCACTTTTCCAGCGTTGAGAGTTGTCAGTCACGCTGTTGGACGCGCTTGCCTCCATCGTTTGGCGACTTCACCGCATTCTGCAACCGAGTTAAAGGTACGTATACATTGCATTCGACTTTCCGTGAAAGTCACAGCCGAATGATTGATGGATCTAGTCACTGCTCTAAGTCTAGCACAGATTCTCTGACAAGTCCGCTCCTCGACGTTTAGACCTATTGTTCGTACAACGATCTTTCGAGAACCATCCTCAACTCATCCTCATCAGTCCCAGTGGGTGTCCTGATAAGCGGTGGTCGATCGAAAGGTTGAGCCGCATACTGCGGCTGTGCACTGCGCCTCAGGGCCTCGGCCATGTGTTTCTCTACATCATTATGGTGGAACTCGCCCCACTGAGCAGTCGCTGATGAGCGAGGTACTGTGTTTCGAGTATCTCTTATCGGTATGTTGGACTGCCCACCATGCACGTACGGCTGCTCTCGTTGCAACGGCAGTACAGAGTGGTCCATGTGCGGCATGCTCTGTACGGTAACTGGTAAGGGTCGGGGTGGCTGGGGAGGACGGCGCTCTGCGTCACCAGCTGAGTGGGTGGGTTTCAGGTCCAGACTGGAAGTCATCGATGCTGTCCTTTCGTGGCCGGCATAGTTGACTCCACTGTCGCTTGCAGGGCTTTTCAAGCCAGTCTCATTTAGTGGGGTCATTGGCGTAACACGACGCAAGGCCCGTCGCCTGCTGGACTTTCTTGGTATATCGGGTAACGATGACGCTGGCGTTGCTGTGCATGTTAGCCGAAAGGCCATATACCGGAATCTAAACCACTTACTGCTTGTATTGGACGAGGCTCTGCTAGCGAGTTGACGCGGGAAGCCGCTAATGGTATACCCATGGCGGCCCGTTGGCGTAGCTTGGTCGTTGGGAGCCAAGAACAACTCGATCATCACCACTGACTCTTCCGAGACGACCTTGACGTCCATCGGCATCAGACAGAACTGTCCGCCTTCAGTCATATCACGTACAACTTCGCGTGTGAGATCGACAGTCTGCTCTGCGGCGTCATTATTTCCTTCCTGTATGCGGAAGTAGGGCTGGAAGTGCTGCCGCTGAAGCTTGAGGAAGTAGCGTCCGAGATTGCGCATGTTATCAGATCCGGCAGCAAACCTGCATTGGATGCTTCCTGATACGAGTCAGCTTCTTACTTTGTCTCATTAATTGGAAATCTACCTTGGACCAAGACTCGGCCGCCGTTGGGTCTCGGTGGATGGAGTCTTTCAAAGTAGAATGAGCTAGCAATGAGCCTTCTGGCGATATCCAGGACAAGCGTCGGCATGCTGTTTGAAGTCATCGTCGACATAATCTCTTCGTGTAGCGAACCGATTTGCGCTTTGTCGTCGAGGTTTGGCGTGGGCTTCTTAGTCCTCGGGTTTATGCGGACGTAGCGATCGGACAAGGTCTTGGGCACATCGTTATGGAACTCCTTCCATGCCAGTTCAGCGTCGATGACGTTCTCGGCCCGCGACTTGAAGATCGTCCAGAGCGACCTCCATTCAGGGATTCCTCTTAGCTCAATAGCAGAGCGCTTCTTCTGTGCAGCAGGCTTGGACTGGTGTATCGTCTGCCAGAGCTGCCCGCGCTTACTATCATGCGCTGCCCCGATCTCGGTACCCTCGTGGTATCCGGTTCCTATGGAAAGGAAAATGTCCGGGGGCTGGTCTGAACTGTCGCGCCAGAGCAGTTTACTCTCACTGATAGCAATCTTGACGGGGTTGTTGTGATACATAGCGCCGTCGATATACGCTTCGTTCGTACGTGAGTTCTTGAAAGGTTTGAAGTATGTAGGGGCTGCCGAGGTCGCTCTTGCTCTGTGAACAATTAGCTACAACTTTGAGCAAGGCAGGAGCCTTCGTCTGTCAACTTACGCTTCCCAAATCGTGACATCGTCTAGCGGATTGTCTGGTCTGACCAACTGATAGTTGCCTAGTGGCAGTCAATATATGAGCATTGGGCACTGCTGCTCAACCTACCGTCTTTATCTGCAACACGATTGTAATTCGTGAAGACTACTGCCTCCTCCGCTGTACCCTTCGCAGACGTGACTGCAACTTTGCGGCGACACATAGCGGATGTTTCTCTTCTTCCGCCAAAAATGGCTTCTTCTTTAAAAGAAACTTGCAGTGCCTCTTCAAGAGGCCGAGTGCGGTACTTAGTGGCACCGAGCGCTACTCCACCAAGGAACTTGCGAGTGAAAGCTTTCTCCACAAGACCAGTGAAAAGCTTGATGCAGTGATCCACAGACCAGTCTTTGACACCAAGAGCAAGCGCTAAGATGCCCCCGGTACTATGCCAACGTCAGCCTACGAACTCGCAGCCTCCAGTAGAAGATCGAAGCCAATTAGACTAACCTTGTACCCACAATTAGGTCGAAGAAGTCTTGGACATGGATCTTGCCCAACTCCAATTGGACCTGTCGAAGGACTTCAAGGATAACGATGCCCCTCATGCCACCCCTGTTGATGTCAGCCAATGTCGCAGAGATCACAAAAGGAAGGCTTACCCGTCGAGGGAGAGGACGCGCAAACCAGCTAGAAGGGGCTTGAAGTAGACTTCCGCTGGTGGATTGAAGACTGCGCGGTGATCATGAAGGGGGCAAGAGGGAATTTTGTACGACCCTGGAAGCTCCTTGTGCGGCTGCCCGTAATCTCTTACGCATGGCGTGCAAAGCACGTGTCCGCATGGCAACGGATGCTCTGCTAAGTTCCCAAGACAACAGAAGCAGGTGGACTGGCTGAGGTATTTCCACGCACCATCGCCGCGCTCGTAGAAGGTGTTCACTTTTGTGCGGTGGAGCTTGGCGGCAAGTACTGTCTCGTCCGCTCTGGACAGCGTCATCTGTGTGAGTTCCATGTGGTATCGGTTAAGGTCTGTCTTGAGCAAATTGAACCACTCATCCTTGAAATCATCAAAGGTGAATGATGCCTCGTAAGATCCGTTTCCAATGACGCTGCCGCGATCGTTTTGGTGCCCTTTGATGTGGCTCTCTCTGTTGTTGACGCAACGGTCACCCTTTCTGCTCTCAAATGCACAAGGCCAGAAGATGGCGCAGAAGTTTTCGAGAGCGGGGTCGCAATGTTGGTCCATGTACCATTCTTCAAGAATGTCCTCATCGGGTGTGCCTGCGAGATGCGACATGAGTGCAGGCTCCTTACGATTTTATTGCATACTGTTGACTTACCTTTGAGAGAATGGCGGACGCAGTCGAGCAGTATGCAAGAAGCCACCATCTGGCTCAAATGATTGAAAAGTTTTCGTGGGTCATTGTATTGACTTCTCATGGCGGCGGCCAGCTTGAGGATGTTACCTCCAAAATCCAAGGCGATTGGATTGATCTTGAAGGAGATGTCTGTGAAATTGAAAGGGGTGGTGAGATCTTGGGAAAAGTGATCGAAGGCGCATTGCAGGTACGTGTTCAGGTTTTCCGAATTGAAGAGCATACGAGACCTCTTCTTTGCAACATACGACTCGGCGCATAATCGAACGACCACTTCATGCAGTTTCTTGACCTGGGTGTTAATCATCATGTAGCGACCGGCTCGAGGAATTCGGACGACCGTAATAGAAGAGTAGTAGCGTTCGAGTAGGTCTCTTGTAGTGTCAATACGCCAGCCCCGACTTGTCCAGTAGTCTCGCAACTCCCGATACCACGGATTACGATCGATGGCCGTTGCGACATTGGACATGAGTATGTTTGTGGCATACTCAAGATCCCACTCTGCCTTATTGACGTTCGTTTCCGTTGCGTTGATGGCGATGACGGCGTGCGGCAGAGTTGGCTGATTGAGGGATTTTTCATGGGATGTTGATGCCCAGTTGATAAGCATTGACAAGACAGTAGCTTCAAATGTCCTTTGAAGGTCGGTCAGCACGTATTTCGATGCGCAACGCTTTGAGCACTTACTTTGCGTTCCGCAGAACAAAAACAATCACGTCAGAGAATGTATACAACAATCTGGGATACAGCTCCTCGACCGCGTACTGACGTTTCAGGGTTTGTTGTGTATTGGCCCACTTGATGTCTCTTTGAACCACATGAAGACGTTTCGATACCAGTTTGCGCTTTCGGTGATGCTTCGAGGAATGGTCTTTCTTTGGTTGATTGCGGTATTGCGCAGCCATTGGCTCATTTTCCCCGCCCTCTAGGCCCTCGCAATCAGCGTACAAGAGCGGGTGCTCATCATAATACGAGTTGGGATCGCTGTAGAGGTGTACATCGCCAGATGTGGGCATGTTGCCATTAGCTGCTGTTCCTGCCACTGGTGATGGCAAGTTCATGACCGTGCTAGACGCCTTCTGTTCTTGCTGGTCGATGAGCATCTTGATCAGTGTGCTCTTGCCTGCTCCAGTCTGACCGATGAATGAGATCAAATGGGGAAAGCGGCTTTTGAATGCGCCGGTATGACTCTCTGCCATGATCGCCGAATAACGACCATAGTCCTGTAGCACAGGAGAATTATGACTGTTGCGCCCCATGCCAAACCATTTCGTATCTTCGTCATCGGCGTGAAGCGTCTGCTGCTCCACATCATCCTGTGGAGGGCTCAGAATTTCCCGCAGCCGTTTGACGATCCTTGGATCCTCTTTCTCGTGCGGTAGACCGTCTTGACCGGTTCTCCCCAACTTATGGGGTCCTTGCATGTCCCAACAAGGATCACAGAAGTTCATGCCGCAGTTCGAGCAGTTCCAGACTGGCGTCCGCTCAAGTTCGCAGTTTTCACAAACCTTGAGTTCCGTGTCGTCAACGCCGTGTTGCTGTTCGTAGGAATGTGTGGAGGGCGGTTCGAGGAACGTCTTTGTGGCATCTTTCGAGGTGGTCGAGACTGAGCCACGCCGTCGGCCAGCGGATCTGAACGAAGTGGACTTGAATGATCCAACGAGATCTGTGAAAGGGTCCTGTCGCCCCTTGGGTGGGGGAGAAGTGGAGTATCGATTGTAAGCAGAATCAGACATGGTGGAGTAGAAATTGCCAGGGAGGCGTGAACGATGAGAGTTGCAGCAGATAGACCGATCTTTTCTTCCCGGTCGGCTGAAGGAAGGCGGGGTTTATGCCGTTTCGCACTGTAGTTGACAAGGCTGAAACTCAGTCTCGCTCGCGGAATGTGAAGACCATCCCCCAAATATTGGATGGCGCACATGAGCGGGTCTGAACGCAATGGTAGACGAATGATGACTGCACTTTCGCGAAATGTGGTGATGATATGCAAGCCACAAGAGGCTGTTGCTGGGATACAGTGCAGGATAATGACAGGTCGGCCAGTGACCAGCCCCTGATGAACCCACACAGACACTCAGCCGTGCCTCTCCGCATACATCGGGCTGAGCAGCCCTCGGGGCTCAAAGGTCTCCTGCCAGGCTTCTGTTATAACATGCCTCGGCCTGCTCAGAGTGGTCCTTCGATCTTTCAGCAGGAGGCTGAGTGGCGCTCAGTTCGCGTAGAGTACATCTCTCTCAGTGTGTGTGCTCCTCGGAGCTTGTTGAAGACGGTAGAAAGACCAGACTTCAGGTGGACATCTTATAGGACCTACGATTGGGAAGGGTTCGTCGCATTGTCGTGTGGCATGTTGATGTCAGCCTTCCCGTCAGACTAAGTCTATCATCGTCCCCGGTTCGCAATGATCGGTCCGCTGCTATTCGATTGGGGCTGAGGCTGATTAACCCACGGCTGCATCTCGAGCCGGGCGAGCCACGCCTTAGGAAGTCATACATGCTTGTACGAAGACACCCCCCGTGACGAAAGGCGCGTAGTTGGGCTGACCGTACAGAGCCTGCGCTGGCTCCTAAAGGCATGCAACATCGATCTTCCCATGTATATGCGGATGTGAGTGCCCCGCGCTGGTCTGCCTTCAACTTAGGTCAGTCGAATCCATAAGGTGTGCGTGTGTCGTTCGAGCTGCTGCGATGACGTCCTCGCGTGACCCTCA
Organism: Didymella keratinophila; assembly: GCA_011058865.1. Lineage (NCBI taxonomy): Eukaryota > Fungi > Ascomycota > Dothideomycetes > Pleosporales > Didymellaceae > Didymella > Didymella keratinophila. The sequence goes on along the minus strand of SWKW01000091.1, from coordinate 9,426 downwards.
CCGCCGATCGGCGAGCTTGTCGAAGCTTGAGTTGCCCGCACAACTCATCCCTCTCAAATCCCTGACGACTCTACTGGGCCTTAGGAAGTCGCAATGGCACAAGCGCAGCGCCCATTGATTATTCAATCACAAATCATCAGAGCTTGTTGTCCACCTCTGGCGCGCAGGTCGCTCTTTCCTCGGCAAAGATTACAACAGCTACACACCAGAACAGTCACCGACCATGACATCTCGCACCTTGCCAGTCTTCCTCTTTACCCATTGACTCTTGCAGACCTTGTGAAGTGAGTGCGACCCAAAAAACGCTTCTCTGAACTCACATCTAACCAATGTCGTGTGCACAGACACGGAAGACCGCCTCTCACAACCCAGCAATTGCTTACCTCCGCGAATTTTACGCTTTCGATCCTACCTGCACGATTGGCGCACCGCATACAGTCGCTGCGAAACCTACCCTTCATCGTCGTCTCAAACCCTCACGTGTCGAAGATCCACGCCAACTACATACACAGCCTGTCAACGTTGCTGCCATGGGCAGAACACGAGATAACGTCCCTTGAGGACGAAATCAAGTTCACAGAGGTTATGGCCGACCTCGTGCAAACCCACGCAAACACCATTAGCATACTGGCGAGAGGTTTCCTGGAAGCTAGGAAGTACATCAGCCCCAGGGATGTGACCCGGTTCCTGGACGAGCACTTGCGTGCGCGCATTGGCACGCGACTCATCGCCGAGCAGCATCTGTCGCTGCACTTCTCGAGCCAGCCTCATGCTGAGATTATGCATGAGTCTGACGAGACACCTGGCTTTATTGGCGTCATCGATACCAAGCTCAAGCCTGCCCGCATCGTTGATCACTGTGCGAACGTGGTCGGCGAGATCTGCGAGCTCAAGTATGGCGTCCGGCCAAGTGTGGTCATTAATGGCGAGCCAGACTACACATTCGCACACGTTCCAGCACATCTCGAATACATCATGACGGAGCTACTCAAGAATGCCTTCCGCGCAACAGTCGAGAACGGCAAAGAGCGCGAGCCCATCGAAGTCACCATCGCGCCCAAAGACCTGCACGGCGACACGAGCCACGAAGGAGACATCCGCAAGTTCGACTCGAACCTGCGCAACACAAACCAAGGCAACACAGACATTGCCTCGGGCAGCTTCACCGGCGCCGCAACCTCCACCTCGCCGAAGTCTGACGCCCAGATCCTCCCCCTCAAACACAGCACGCCCGGCGTTACGATCCGAATTCGCGACCGCGGCGGCGGCATCTCCCCGGAGAACCTAGCACACATCTGGAATTACAGCTTTACAACCTTCAACGAAGACCAGGCGTCTTCTACACTCTCAGGTGGTGGATCAGGAAGCGGCATGGACGCTTTGAATGCCATGACCGGGCCTGGCGGGGACGGTGCACACAGCTTAGCAGGTCTGGGCTACGGACTGCCGTTGGGAAGAGCATACGCAGAGTACTTCGGCGGAGGCGTCGAAGTCAAGAGCCTGTGGGGCTGGGGTACAGACGTCTATCTTAAGCTGAGAGGCGTGGGAAGGGTGGATCAAGATCGAGACGAGCGGTGAACTTGCAAGATTCACTATAGCTGGGAGGAGGAAGTGTCATCAGTGATGTCGTTGATAGTTATATACCCTAGCCAGCACGCAAGCGCTATGTCTATGCCATGCATTATGCTCATTATCTCCATCTCTCAATCCATCGTTATGTCGTTTACTGGGTAGTGACCTCAGAGTCCTTCTCAACGGTGATCTTGTCGTTGGACTCGAAGGTCGAGACAAGGTCGTCAGGGAGCTCGGCGCTAGTCGTGGTGTTAGTAACTATTGCTACCATGTTTGGGATGTGGAGGTGGTGAGGAGAGGGTATCGCAATTTCAGGGCAGTGACAACGTACGTGAATCCCTTGATCAGCTTGAACTCATGCGTGATCTTGCCGCCCTTGGATTCGACATCCTTCTTCGCCTGCTCGAAGTCCTCGGGGGACGCCTCGGGCTTGAGAGTGACCTGTGCATATCCGTATCAGCACCCTTTCCCCATCTAAACTCCCACTCTACATACGTTGTACTGAGTAGGCATCTTGCTAGTGTGTATGGGATGTCTTAGGTTCGTGTGATGAGGTATAGAGTATGAAGGTAAGTGTAAAAGTAGTTGTTTACAAGTAGCACGCGTACGATAAGAGTCAAGGCGTGCTTTATACACTAGCATCATCCCTCGGCCTATCCGGTGAGAGATCCCACTTAACTGCATGGGCCTTGGTTATGCGCGCTGACGGCCAGACAAACGTCATCACCGTGGATGAGCACCTGAGCTGCCCCTCGGTGGGGTCGCGCCTTCCAGACCCTTGCGCGGAAAGCGCGACTGCGCCTATCGATAAGCACCCCTGCCAGCGCTGCTAGCGTGCCGGCTAGTTTCGAAATTTTGGCGGACGGAAGAGAGAGCTTTGCCGCATCGTCAAAGTTCACGCGCCTGCCTTTTCGAGCGAACGTGTTGTGTCCTGCTGTCCAGAGAGTGCCTTATACAGAAGGCGCGTTCAGCAGTTGCAATCATGGCGGACCAAGCGAACCGCCCGCACAGGAAGGGGAAAGAGAAGAAAGCGCATTCTGGAGGACCGAATCCCAAAGCATTTGCGTACAATGCGCCAGGAAGACTGGCAAAGCAGGGCGCGCGCTCTCAAGACGTATGCGCAGCTCCTACCATTATTTGGTGTCCATACTGACAACACCAGGTCAAAGAAAAGCGCCTCCACGTCCCGCTCGTCGACCGCCTCCCGGAAGAAGCACCCCCCATCATCGTCGCCGTCGTCGGTCCCTCAGGTGTCGGCAAGACCACCCTCATTAAGAGCCTGATCAGACGCTACACCAAGCAAACTCTCTCCTCGCCGTCCGGCCCGCTCACAGTCGTTACCTCGAAGCGCCGCCGCCTCACCTTCATCGAATGCCCGTCCGACTCGCTCGCCAGCATGATCGACATCGCCAAGGTGGTAGATATCTGCCTGCTCATGATCGATGGCAATTACGGTTTTGAAATGGAGACGATGGAGTTCCTGAACGTGCTCTCGTCGTCCGGAATGCCGGGTAATGTATTCGGTATCCTGACGCATTTGGACTTGTTCAGGAAGCAGGAGACGCTCAAGCTGCAAAAGAAGCGGCTCAAGCACCGATTCTGGAGCGAGCTGTATCAGGGCGCCAAGCTGTTCTATCTCTCCGGTGTGGTGAATGGGAGGTATCCTGATAGGGAGATTATGAATTTGAGCAGGTTCTTGAGTGTGATGAAGAATCCGAGACCGCTGGTGTGGAGGAATAGCCATCCGTATTGTTTGGCGGATCGGTTCTTGGATATCACGCCCCCGACGGATATTGAACAGAACCCGAAGTGCGATCGCACAATTGCACTGTATGGATACCTGAGAGGGACGAACTTCCCGGCTGGAGGGTCGAGGGTACACATACCTGGTGTTGGCGACTTGACGGTCACAGGGACTGAGGCGCTCCCTGACCCGTGTCCGACACCGTACTTCGAGAAGCAGGCAGAGAAGATCACGGGAAAGAAGAAGCGCACAAGACTGGGTGAGAAACAGAAGATTTTGTACGCGCCCATGTCAGATGTCGGTGGTGTCCTGGTCGACAAGGATGCCGTCTACATCGATGTCAAGACCAACACTTTCAATGCCGACGAGGAGCCGGATCAGGAGCGCGGTCTTGGAGAGCAGATGATGATCGGTCTCCAGGGCGGCAGGAAGCTGCTCGGTGAAGATGACCGTGGTTTTAGGCTGTTCAGCGGTGGCGAGCTTGTCAACAACCAAAACATCGACGACGATGAAGACGCCGGAAACACTGGGCGACAATCGCAACGAAAGGCAAGACTTGCGGATGCCGATGAGATTGATGATGCGGACCTTGACGATATTGACAGCGATGACGATGAGCTGCAGCGGGATCACGATGGTGACGAGGATGACGAGGACGACACCGGCTTCTTGGACACAAAGAGCTCGTCAATGAGAAAGCCAAAGCTAACACGGAAAGAAGAGAAAGATGATGCGGCGGAAGAAGTGGCCTTCGCGGACAGTGACTCCGATCTTGGATCGATATCAGGTGAGGAGCCCGATTTGAGCGACCTCGAGAACGGCGACTACGACTCCGAAGAGGACGAGGATGACGATGGCGCGCTCAACTGGAAGGCCAACCTCCGCGAGAACGCAGCCAAGATGCACGGACGCAAACGACCCTACCGTATCGCTGAGCTCGGAAAGCTGATGTACAATCTCGAGATCTCTCCCGAGGATGTGATCAAGAAGTGGAAGGGCGATGAAGAGGAGGAGGATATCGAGGACGATGAGAACGACGACGGTTTCTTCAAAAAGTCGAAGGCTCAGGACGCAAGCAATGAGGATCGCTACATTGCGCGCTTCAACTATGAAGAGCTGGCAAAGAAGTGGGAAGACGAAGATAACATTGCAGCGCTCAAGACACGGTTCGCAGGTGGTCACATGGCTGGAAAGGACGGCGACGGCGAAGATGATGATTTCGAGGGTTTCGATGGCGAGGGCGACGACGATGAAGGCGACGGCGAGTTCGAGGATCTCGAGACCGGCGAGAAGTTTGGCGGCGGCGAGCCCAACACAGAAGCCGAAGCTGAGGTCGATGACATTGAAGCGGAGCGAGAAAAGAACGCGAAACGCAAGGAGGAGCTGAAGCTACGGTTCGAAGAGGAGGATCGAGAAGGCTTCATGAATGACAAAGCAGATACTCGGAAAGAAGGCGGGCAAGAGGAGGAGTTTGGTGAAGACGATTGGTACGATGCACAGAAGGCCCTGCTCAAGAAGCAGCTCGACATCAACCGCGCCGAGTTCGATCAGCTTGACGAGGCTTCTCGCCAGCGCGTCGAGGGTCACAAGGCTGGCACATACGCGCGTATCGTGCTTGAGAACGTGCCTTGCGAGTTCTCTGTCAACTTCAACCCGCGATTTCCTGTGCTCATCGGCGGTCTGACCCCGACTGAAGAGCGCTTTGGCTTCGTGCAGATCCGTATCAAGCGCCACCGCTGGCACAAGAAGATCCTGAAGACCAACGATCCCCTCATCTTCTCGATGGGGTGGAGGCGTTTCCAGACTACGCCGATCTACTCGATCTCTGATTCGCGAACAAGGAACCGCATGCTCAAGTACACGCCAGAGCACATGCACTGCTTCGGTACCTTCTACGGTCCGCTAGTCGCACCGAACACAGGTTTCTGCTGCGTGAATTCGCTATCGAACAAGACTCCTGGCTTCCGGCTATCAGCCACAGGTGTCGTACTGAACGTCGACGAGTCCACAGAGATCGTCAAGAAGCTCAAGTTGACAGGCCACCCATACAAGATCTTCAAGAACACAGCCTTCATCAAAGACATGTTCAAGACCTCCCTCGAGATCGCCAAATTCGAAGGCGCCTCCATCCGCACCGTCTCTGGCGTCCGTGGCCAAATCAAACGCGCCCTCTCCAAACCCGAAGGCAACTTCCGCGCCACCTTCGAAGACAAAATTCTCATGTCTGACATCGTCTTCCTGCGCGCCTGGTACCCCATCAAACCCCGCCGCTTCTACGCCGCCGTCACCAACCTGCTCGTCCCACCCACCGCCGAGGACAAGGAAGCCGGCGAAAGCACAAGCTGGCAGGGCATGCGTCTCACCGGCGCCGTCCGCGCCGAACTCAACCTGCCCACCCCCTCAATCAAAAACTCTGCGTATCGCCCCGTCGAGCGCGAAGAGCGCAAATTCAACCCCCTCCGCGTCCCGCGCAAGCTTGCTGCTGAGCTGCCGTTCAAGAGCCAGATTGCGCAGATGAAGCCGCAGAAGAAAGAGACGTATCTGCAGAAGCGGGCGGTGGTGTTGGGTGGCGAGGAGAAGAAGGCCAGGCGCTTGATGAATCAGGTCATGGCGATTCGGAATGAGAAGGTGGAGAAGCGCAGGGCTAAGCAGGAGGAGCGCAAGCAGCCGTATAAGAAGAAGATTGAGGAGAATAAGGAGATGAAAGAGGCGAGGGAGAAGCGGGAGAAGCAGGAGTATTGGCAGAGGGAGGGGAAGAAGAGACATCACCAGGGTGATGGCGACAGTGGTAGGGGTGGTGGTAGTAAGCGGAGGAAGTAGAATTTCTGTCGAAGAGATACCTGTGTTGCATGGCATTACTGCGGCGTTTCCATTGACGATAGGATCATTCAATGTTCAAGAACTTTACCCATCATAGTTGTACACGCTCTTCTCAACAGTCAGCCTTGCTCTCGAGGCTTGGCGCGCTACCTGGACCCTGAATCGTTGACCTTCTTGTCTTCTTCCCGTTCATCACTTCTCGCGCGCACTACGGCTTTTGGCTCACAACTCAGCTATGAACCAGGAACGGGGAAAGACGCCGTTATCCGTGCGATTCATTCATGAACCTCGCTGCAGTATTCCCAAACCGCTTCACCTTTGCGACACAATGAAATATCCGGGACCTTCGCTCTGCGGCGGCCAAGATTTCCGGATCATGGAACTCGACCCTGGACAGCCTGGTGATACAATCAACTTCACTCTCAAGCTGATCTCATCTTGCAAGGACTGGTCTCAGGTCCACTAAGAGGCGCTCTCTTATACCTGAGGCGACCTGACCAAGCAACAAGAAGTGTTCTGCAAGTCACACCGGACCTATTCTTTGGCCTTGAAAATCACGCAAAACTGCTACGATGTACTCCAGAGCCTCCGCTACACCGACCACCAACGCATTCCATGGTTTGATGCAGTCTGCATCAATCAGCAAGACATCGAGGAAAGACACGCTCAGGTCACGATCACGGGCATGATCTCTGTTCATGCCAGCCAAGTGATTGGGTATCTTGGCGAGGGTACAGATGAGGGCGATATGGTCATGAGATGGCTGGACGACTTTTGGGTTGCCGGATATCGAAGGGCTCAAAACCTGTGACGAAGCCATCCAGAGAAGATTTCGCTGCTCTTGTCAACCGCCCATGATTCTAAAAAACTTGGGTTTTGCAAGAGGTCGTCAACGCTCGAAGCGTCGTGATCAAATGTGGCCGTCTCGACCTGACTTGACAAGCTTTGAGGCACTACGATCAAGATTACACTCTTACAATAGGACACCGGTGCTGAGGGTACTGCATCTTGCAGACAGAACATTAAGGTGGTTTCGCGACACCAGTGTCGCATCACAATTGCTCAGCGTTCTCCAAGCTACAAGACAGAACTTGACGACTGACCCGCGGGACAAGATCTACGGCATTCTTCCGCTCATCCAAATCCCGCATATACCGAGCTGTCTTGGGCCTGACTACAGTGTCTCCACTGATGTGGCCTTCACTCGAGTAGCCCAATACCTGCATGCCAAACTTGGACTCGGCTTTCTGAGCGAAACCAATGGAATTAGGTCAGGGACACTCCCTTCGTGGGTACCAGGATGGACATCTGCCCCGGACAAGCCTACCAGGATCGAAGTCAGGACCACATGGCGAGAGCTCAAAGCGGGAGGTGATCTGTCTGGTAAGAGTAAGCGACCAACAATTCGATACGTGACTGTATAGGACAGTCGCCGATTGTGTGCCAAAGAACTCTCTATAGGGTCATTGACGGGGGCTGTACCTTTATTTTTTTTTAAAAACGTTGGACTGCCACGGGACGATCTGCGCAGTCAAGTCCCCGGAGTCGATGATGCTTTTCACGATGGATCGTATTTTGGCGCACGAACATGTCTTAACAATACACGAGTGGCGATGCATGGCTCAAAGGGCGAATGTTGCGATGCTTTCTAAACTCTCGATCTCCCAATCGATGTCTCATCATTTCCAAGCATGGAATGAAAGCCGAATACACCCTTGGTCCACCTCCAAATGAGAGATATTCCACCAATTGATCACTCAAGACCGTTGGAGTGAATCCGACGTATTTAATCGTGTGTTGAGCTGTATGCTGGAGCCTGGACACAGTTCTGAGCGCCCTTCGCAAGAGCAGGAGATGATCGACCATATCCTCCATTGTTGTGACCATCGATGGCTTGCAGTGACAGGACCTCATACGTTGGCTCTTGTTCCGGAAGTGGCGGAGCTCGAGCATATGGTCTACGTCCTGGCTTGGTCCCCGGTCCCGTATCTGCTCAGAAGGAAAGAAGATACGTACACGCTTCTTGGGGAGTGATATATGTCAGGTATAATGTTTGGAGAAGCAGTGCAGGGCGTCAAGCCTTCACAGATGGAAACCATAGTTCTTGTCTGATTCTGATTTCACACCGGCGATGTCGCATGGCTTTCGCATCATTGGCTGATAAGTTCAAGAGACAGAAAGAGCTTGTGTCTACAACAGTGTTGTCACAGAAGAACCATAGCGATATCAAGGCGATTCATTGATTCATGTAGCTTTCCGAACTTCTCTCGAATTTCTGGTTTACGAACCAATGGCGCGGCCTTGGGTATTAGGATCTGCGATCGTCCAGGTTGTGTCATCCTGCTTTACTCAGTGCGAGAGATCCTCCGAGCTACAGGCAGGGGAATTGAGCCTAATCTCGCGTGCGTTAGAGATATTGCAATATGATTATGAAGAGTTCACTCACTCCATTGACAACCGTCACGCTCCCAGTCCGGTGCTCCAGCCTCACGCTTCCAGTCTGGACTTCCTGCCTCACGTTTTCAGCTCGGCCATGTTATGGAGCCTCCGCGCTTCCAATCGGGTGAACGGTTCTGTTGGACTTCGAAAACTTCTGTCTAGGGATGACATTAGCACAGCAGTGTGATGGGTTGACGGTAGAGCAGTTACTACTGCAATGGACTTAATTGGCGCTGCGTAAGCGCTGAGATTCAAGACGAACGTAACGGCGATGGTGGTGAATTTCATGGCTCGTTCTGTTCAATGCTAATTTGATATATTCTTGGGTACTGAGTTATGATCGCTGCATTGCAGTCTTTTATGAGCTTATGTATGCTCAAAGAAATCGTTGATAACTTATTTGATGAGAGCTCAGAAAGTCCGACATGTCCTCCCATGAAGTGCGTTGGCGAAGCTGACTGACTGATGAGGCTGCAGCATGGTCAAACTGACTACGTATATTGACCATCGCTGGCAGCATGCACCGGCCTATGCAGTGACACTACAATGATGTACGATTGCTTTGACCGTTGAGATCAGACCTTGTCTCTATCTCTATGGGGTTATGGAAGGGGCTCTGATTGGCAATTTCTGTGCTATCTCGCTGATGCGGCCTGGGTGAGCAGATACGATAATGTTGTTCTGGTATGCCGCATCCTGATTTAACACTGGGGTACTGCTGCAGTGTTAAAAACACCGCCAGAGTGAGATTACACTGTATATTTAGGTAAAACAGTCTATTTACACAGAACCTTTATCTTTTTTATACTACACCTCTAGGTAAAACAGTCTATTTACACAGAACTTTGTCT